>SKCR01009126.1:0-89383 GCA_019454045.1 Zanthoxylum bungeanum
CTTTTTGATTTCTTCACTTTCTCTCAAGTTACTTCAAGAAATATTTTAGGAGCATTCTATTTGAGAGGATTTCGACCATGGAGGACTTATGAAAGAGGAAAAATAATTTTTCACTTTATATACTAGAGGTAACCTAACTTGTGGGCAATTTGGTCATTTTTCAAAATTATTTAATAAACTTTAAGTTATCAAATTCAAATTGATAACTACCAGCTTTAAATAAAGCATGCCACTTGTTACCAAAAATAATTAAACATGTGTAATAACAATTATTAAAAATGAATATTGATCTAATTGAACATTAAAGTAGACAAATTCAAATTGAATACTTCAACCTTAAGGTTTAATATTATTAGTAATCAATAATAATTAAACATATTACATAACAATTATGTAATATTGATATTATTTAATTATTTAAATATTTAACATTTAAATATCTAAATAATTAATTAATATAATTATTAATATATATGTATTTTTATTTACACTAAATAGAAAAATACATATACTAGTGACATGTGTCAAAATCTCTTTTGAGAATTAATTAATATGTATCTAATCAATTTTTTTATCAAATAAAAATATATATTAATTATTAATTGACCAAAAATCCCCTAATGCATGTATTTTCGTTTAACCATTTAAACGATTCGAATTAACTCATTTAATCCGGTGAAGTATTATGAATAATCTGTATTATTCATAACGCGTTGTCCAAGTGCTCAACGAGTACACTTCATATTGTGGGACTCTCTAAGTTTAGGTTTATCCGTCACGGAATCAAATTTTGTGTCCATAATTAACCCACTCGTAAATTATGACGACAACAGATAATCTTGTTAAACTATACAAGTCGAGATCATTGCATACGTATAATCCCTCCGTCACATGCTATCAATATTTTATCGGGGATATAGATAGGAACATCAAATCCCTAAGGTATAATATAGTCAATTTTTAAATTTACGATCTTTAAATAACATTCGGAACTCGCTTCCGAAGTATACCACGACCATGAATTTACTTGATCGTAAACACGTACAAGATACATATGCCCTATACACAGGACTGAAGGATTTTGTCTGATACTCACAGGATATCATGAGCATCAGTCCACACCTAACGAGCAAGCAGAGGTCTGATCTAAAAGATTAGTGACATGACCGCCATCAAAGTGGGGAGGATGTCTCATATATCCACAGTGATATCGCAAGTCGAATGACTACTGTGCTACTTGACTTGAGAAGATTCCTATTGACGATGGTGTACCATCTATTAGGAAATCTTCATTGAGTCATTCGGTGTTTATCAAATAAATACCTACACGTCTATACGACTCTCTCAAGACTCATGGTTCATTGGGATAAACCATCGGACCAAGTCTCGATATATGACATGTACTGGTCTCAGCGAATTTTACTAACCGACCCATGTCAGTAGATCTTGACCAGGAACTTTATTTGAGAATATACAACTTATAGTGACGCTTCCCAATGTCGATTATAAACTATGTTGTAAATGCGCACTACGTTGTAAATCATGGGATCTTTGTCTAATATATACATATCACTAAATCAGATTTAGTTGCAATCTAATCGTAATTAGATCGAATACGTATATAAAAACAAGAGGTGCTACCGTCAAGTAAGTAATATTATGGAAAAAAGAATTATTTGTATTCATGAATCAGACATAAATACGATCCGAATTAGCGCTCCGAGCACCAACCCTAACAGCTTGACCAATCCATCGGGACAACTAGGCTGATATCCTTCGGAATATCAAACTTTTCCCTTAATTTCTCTAGTTTGGTCTCGGTGATTACTGAAGCTCGACCCATGTAAAGGTTCGCAAAGTCAATCCCGGTATGAATTATCTCGGTCGGGGTACTCGTATGTGGTAAGATTGGTTGTTCTCTTCTGAAACAGTCGGAGTGGTATCATAGTCGCTATGAATATCTGATCCCGAGTTGTGTATGGTTTTGTGTGGGGCGGGGTTGTAGGCAGGACCTCGAGGGGAATGAGAGACTCAGACTCAGACTCAAACTCATACATACCTATCAAGACATGACTCGAGGCGGAAATTCAGTTCATAATTTCGGTTAGTAAAGCATATTAAATCTATAGTTATTCCTCATCACTATCAAAATGGCTAACTCTAGAAAGCTCTAACACCCTAGCAATGGCAAAATAGTAAGTCTTCCAAAAAAAAAACCAAAATCAACCACGTACAAAACCTAGAAACATAAACCCTTCATTCCCAAAAAACCCAGAAATAGCATACTCACACACATACACAAACCTACATAAATAAACCCACTCTCATCCCACCATTATCGCAATCATCCCCATAAATCAGAGCACAAACACAAGCATTCATAGCAACACATAATGAAGGAAATATAAAGCAAAAAGAAGGGTGTACAGAGAAGAACTTACTTGGTGGTTCTGAGATGCTGATGAAGATGGTGGAGGACCGAAGTTGCAATTAACGGGAAAGGGTTTTAAAGTTCTTTGAAGAAGGCAATTTTTCTAAAAGAGGATAATGACATGTGATTGGCCTTTAAATAGTCGGCTCACGTTGATCTTGATCATTGGATTGAGACAAGCGGCCCGGATCAGTGCCACGTGTGACATGGGTCTCACTGGTTGAATTTCAAGTAGAGGGATGAGATTAGAACGATTTTCCAGTCGCCATCCAACTATCCAATTACATTTGGTTTAGCGCACAAGCCACGGGAGCATGACATGTGGCGTCTTGGGGAGACGAAGCGGGTAAACCCTAGAACGATCTGACGGGCATTTAAAAGAGACAATGATGGTAACATGATTCCCAAAGGATGATTTAAAAGCCCGAGAGAAGCGTTCAGTGAAGCAACCGTCACCAATATAGGACCCATTGGCCGTATGCAAGATCTTGACCTAAAGACTGAGGGACGGTCGGCACCGTACCATTATAGTTCCCGGTACCAACTCACAGATTCGTTGATATCAAGAACTAGAGGCATATGTTGATGATGATTTTCTGACCCGAGAAAAGCAGAAGTATGAAGAATGGTATATAAGAGATTTCCACTTACTGAACAAGAGGCTCGGCCTAAGAGGCATAGGCATCCAGCCCGACAAGAAGACCAGAGTTAGTTTACACTTGATGTTTGACCTGAGGTGGAAAGACATTTAGGGAAAATGAGGAGAGTGAATGACTCAGCACTGATCCGATCTGGTGGGCCAGGTCGATCATTTCAGTTTACAATTGATCATCTCAACTTTCTGACCCGATGAGGTAGGTCGGGGTAATGACATTATGTTCAAGTCCGGATGACGTAAGCCCTAGATGGAAGTTTGGGTTCCCAAGCATTGATGAGAATAAAAGTAGGCCAGCGGCTGATGAGACAGAGCAGAGCTGAAGCTTACTGACTGATGATTACGCCCAAAAAGTACTTGCGGTTATCGCAGTATAGTTGAGGTGTCGATTCCTCAGAGAGATGGTTACATGAGCTAATTTACTCAAATAAAAACTTTAGCAGTAACTTATATAATGAAATAGATTGATTTGATAAAGTAAAGTAAAAACTATGGATAAATACTTAGAAAAATCAGTAGAGAGATATGTCAAAGCATCGAGAATCCCTCTTGTATCAAACTCCTATATTTAGTTATTGATTCTTGTTATTACTCAACTGAAAGTTTCACATCCCAAAACAATAGTTATAGGATATCCAATTCTATGCATATCCAATTCTAAGTTAATCAATGATTGTTTTCTTTATGTTAACAGCACACAAAAGTCATCATTACGAGCTATCTAACGTCGATAATATATCCTCAGGTAATACTGCAGCAGAAGACCAATACATAAAATAACTTTACCAGTCACAACTGAGTTCACAAATCACACATAGAAGAAGCATGACTAGATCTATATGGGAGTTGACAAAACACAGTCTTTGGGTTCGTAAATCGTAAAATAATAAAGAATATCAATCAATTTTATTAAACGTTAAAATAGTTTCTATGAACCAACAACATAAATATAAGAAGTTTAGATACAAGGGTTCATCTTTAGCTTTTCCTAGGAGATTAGTTCTCCATGGAAGAAAGAGATACAACCATGACAGATCGGAGATACGTCATGGTTTCCTTGAAGTTCTTCGTTCTCCTCTCTTAATTTTATGTTTGTGGCTCTTTTTTGTATGTTTCTATCTTGTTTATCTCTAATTTTCTCTCCCTTTAGGGTTTGGACGAAGTTGGCTTTATATAGGGAGGCCTTGGAATCATAATACGCATCAAAGAAGTCAAAAATTAGTGTTTTGAGGCATCCGGAGCGCTGGTCTTTGGGCGCTGGGGCCCCAAGTTGTGGCCATGTTGTATGGAGAGTGCGCAAGTGCTGCGACACCAAGAAGTTGGGCGCCTCGGCGCCAGTGAGTTTCTTCACTGGTTCTGCGCGTCCTGTTTTCGATGCTCCCACGGGCTTCCGATGCGTCCGTATGGTCCTGAAACATGTGTATTTGCTTCATTCTTCTTATTTCATCGCTTCCTAATAACAAAGCACAAAATGACTCTAATTAAGATTAAAACATATGATAATAAAGCCGAGTTAGCAGTGTTCTAATTACACTTTATTGCACTTATCACAACCCCCAACCAGCTTATTGCAAGTTCCTAGCATTTCAAGCGTAAAATAAAATAAGAACTAAATAAATAAATCTATCTAAGCCACTTTCGTAGGGATCACGATTGCATTTAGCATATGCAACAAGCCTTTAAACCCCTATGTGTCCCTAGTGGACGAGTTATAGTCTCGTGATGGCTTATAGCGATGACACCCACAAACGTCATTTAAAACACATGCAATCATGCAAAAATAATAAAATGAAAATAACAAACCGAAATAGTACCAACAGTTACACATATTATTGTCCTCAATGAATGTCTAGGAATGAAACCAGAGAACTTTCAAAGTACTCAACGTAACTCAAATCCAAGTCTTTGAATAAATCATCTAAGCCAGACTCACATTGTGTGTGTGTGTAAAGGTTCATTCACAGCTTGATTCCTAGGTAAGCAAACTCAATGATTTCGTTTAAAAATTTGGGATCCGATGGGTCAAACCAACCTAGATATCTCAATTATGCTCTGTAATTGCCTCTCTGTGCTTAGTATGGTATCATTTTCATTTTCATTTCCTTGACTCTTTTTGTTTTTTTTTTTTTTCAACTTTTTCTTTTCTTCTTTTCTTTTTCTTCAACACACATACCCTTTAAGGTAGCATTTCTCCTCATGGTGGTCGTAATACTCGTCCATGAGTAGCTTCACGCTTATCGATTATAGGTGGTTTAATTTCTTTCTTTCGAGAGTTTATTTTTTTTAACCATACCACACATCATAACACAAGCAAATCAGAATAGACATCTAAGCAAACGGTCATTCATCGACATGTAATTTTTTTAACTAGTCACTTTGCCAACTACACAGGCTTTCACTGCTAAAAAACTATAATTAAGTGGTTACGAGTCTAACCTAGATCAACTACTGAAAGTATCACATAAAAGTACATTAAAGAACTTATCATTTCTAAGATTTCACTCTAAAGAAAACAATATCATCATTGGAGTTATGTTTAACTATTAAGGACTAAAAATAAAGAAAACAAAATAAAATTATTATTTTTTAATAACAGGTAATATCATGCGCATGCATACACCCCCACACTTAAAGCTTGCATTGCCCTCAATGTAAGATAAATGTAAAGAAAAATGATTAAGGAACAACACTACCAGGCGCAGAGTTGATCGAGTTTCTGCTGATAAGACTTTAGTTGTGTGGCTGTGTAGATTGTGCTAAAACCTGCATAAATACTTTTATGCAAACAATAAAAATAAAATATGCAATTAGCACACAATAAAAATAAAACTAAAGTAAATAAAATAAATAAATAAATGCAGATGCAAAGGTTGCTTCTCCGCTAGCGCTAAGTTTAATGTCTTTAGCCATACATAACCACTTAATGTTTTCATGGTGGCTTCCATATAGTGAACTGATGAAGACATGAGATAGAATTTGTGTCTAGCTGTGGCAGTGGATGCTTTGATCCGCTAGGGTCGACTGATGGCTGAGATTTTATCAATTGGTTCAACCTCATTTTTAAATTCCCAGGTATTGTCTTTAACTAAGTACTAACCTTTCTTTTCCTTATTTTACGGTTTTTGGGATCACGTCCAGCTCATGAGAGTTAGTTGTATGGTGTGTAGAGGCTGTTACAGGTAAGACTATATCTAGCATGTATGTGTAATGACAATCGTCATCTTCTCGTGGTTGTTTCTCAACATGGGAGATATCCACTTCCATTGTCATGTTTCCAAATGTCAACTTCATGAGACCATTCCTGCAATTAATAAGTGCATTAGCTGTAACAAGAAAAAAGGTCTACCTAAGATGAGTGGAATTTTCGACTCAGTGTTAACCACGGACTGCGTGTCTAAAATTAGGAAGTCAATGGGGTAGTAGAATTTATCAATTTGCACTAAAACATCATCAACTACTCCCTGTGGGGCTCTAATGGATCGGTTAGCTAACTGTAAAACCACTGATGTAGGTTTAATCTCACCAAGCCCTAACTACACATAGATCGAATTTGGCATGAGATTAACACTAGCTCCTAAATCTAATAATGCTTGACCAAACTCATGTGTGCCAATATAACAAGTGATAGTAGGACAGCCCAGATCTTTATATTTTGGTGGGGTCCTCTGTTCATTTACTGCACTAGCCTTCTCTGTTAGGAAAGTAGTCTTTTTGACATTATGTTTTCTCTTTATGGTGCATAGATCCTTCAAAACCTTCGCATAAGTAGGAACTTGTTTATCACATGTAACAACGGAAGAATGATCTTTACTTGCTTTTCTCTCACTGTAGGCCTAAGTGACTGAGGAAAAGGTACTCTAACTTAGAAGTGTGTCTCTTATTCTGCTTGAGGAGTATCTTCACTGTTATCCTTAGTGGCACCTACAGTGTTGGAAATGTCCTTCATACCTACCTCCTTACCACTCCTAGTGATTATGGCATTAACACTTTTTATATTGGCTACCTCATTATTAGCATGTGCCATGTGTTGCCCTTGTGGATCAGGTTGAGCTTGAGATGGGAATTTGCCTTTTTCTTGCACACTCAGGACATTAGTTAACTTAGAGATCTGACTCTTAATATCCTATTACCTTCGGCTACATGAGCTATCAACAAATCAAACATTTGATTGGTTTTATTCTGGGATTCCAAAATTGTCTTATGGGCCTCCACAAATGTTTACACAGTATCCTCTAAAGAATTCCTAGGAATGGCAGATGTGTAATACTGTGAGGCACGGTAACTCATAGTTTGTGGTGTCTGGGTAGGTTGGTAAGACTTATGTTTGCAACTAAGATTGGGATGATTCCGCCAACTAGGATTATATGTGTCTGAATATGGTGTATAAGGCTTCTGGTGCGTCCCTAGGGTATGACATTTTTCCCCATATGTTCCCCTCATCTAACCATATACCGGGCAGTTTTGGGGTTCTAGGTGGGCGGCTGCATGCATAGTCTTGTTATCTCTAGCTTTTAAGGCTCCTAACCCTTTAGTCAATAGCTCAACTTATGCCCTAAGACTATCATCTTCCTTGAAGTGGTGTATGCCTCTGCCAGAAGGAGTAGTGTGTGTCATATCAGTGCTATCTATGACATTAGGTCCAATCCAAGTATGAGATTTTTCAGTTAGGTCATCTAAGTACTCGAATGCCTCATCAGGGTCCTTTTGTATAAACTCACCATTACACATTGTCTCAATAAACTGGCGCTCTCTAGAGGTTAGACCATCATAAAAATAACTTACTAAGAGCCAACTCTCATATCCATAGTGAGGGAAATTAGCTAACATCTCCTTATATCTCTCACACGTTTGATAAAGGGTTTCACTGTCTCTCTGAGAGAAGGTGGATATTTGTCTTTTCAAGGCATTTGTTTTATGGTGTGGGAAGTATTTGTTAAAGAATACATGTGTCATCTCACCCCCATGATCCTATTGACCTAGGTCTTAAAGAATACAACCAGCTCTTAGCTCTGTCCTTAAGGGTAAATGGGAAGAACTTAAGTCTAATTGTGTCAGTGGTTCCAAACTGGTCATGAAAGGTTGCTACTACCTCTTCAAACTCTCTAATGTGCACATAAGGATTTTCTCTCTCTAAACCGTGAAAAGTTAGGAGATATTGTATCATCCCAGGTTTAAAATCTATGTGGGGTGCATTAGGAGGAAACATTATGCATGAAGGTGTAGCTGTGCGAGTTCGGTGGAGGTACTCTTCAAAAGTCCCCATGGGTGGTCTCTCGTACTCACTCATAATGTGTGTGCTAGATGCGGAGGGTGTGGCAAAATGATTTTCAAATATATTGTTAGAGTATGAGTCTAACTCTGAATCTTCCTTTTCTATTCTAGCAATTCTACCCAACTAATCCCTAAGTCTAGGCATGCACTTCAACACAAATAATACGAGAAACAAAAATAAACAATAAATAAATAAATAAAAAGAGTAAACTACAAATTAAAATCTAACTAAAACTAAAACTAAAATAAAATAAATAAGCAAATAATAACTAATAAAAAATAAAAAATAAGATGGAACGAAGTTACCGCTTCGTGTTTGACCAAGCAAACTTGATCTTTTTGCTTGTAAACCGTCTCCCCGGCAACGACGCCAAATTTTGATTACGCCCAAAAAGTACTTGCGGTTGCTTACGGTTATCGCAGTATAATTGGGTGTCGATTCCTTCATAGAGATGGTTATAGGAGCTAATTTACTGAAACAAAAGCTTTAGCAATAACTTATTTAAAGAAATAGATTGATTTGATAAAGTAAAGTAAAAACTATGGATAAATACTTAGGAAAATCAGTAGAGAGATATGGCAAAACATCAGGAATCCCTCTGGTATCAAACTCCTATATTCATTTATTGATTCTTGTTATTACTCAACTGAAAGTTTCACATCCCAAACCAACAGTCGGAGGATATTCAATTCTACGCATATTCAATTCTAAGTTAATCAATGATTATTTTCTCTATGTTAACAGCACACAAAAGTCATCATTACGAGCTATCTAACATCGATAATATACCCTCAGGTAATACTGCAGCAGAAGACCAACACATAAAATAACTTTACCAGTCACAACTGGGTTCACAAATCACACATAGAAGAAGCATGACTAGATCTATATGGGAGTTGACAAAACACAGTCTTTGGGTTCATAAATCGTAAAATAATAAAGAATAACAACCATCAATTTTATTAAACGTTAAAAGAGTTTCTATGAACCAACAACATAAATATAAGAAGTTTAGATACAAGATTCATCATTAGCTTTGCCTATGAGATTAGTTCTCCATGGAAGAAATAGATACAGCCTTGATAGATCAGAGAGACGTCATGGTTTCCTTGAAGTTCTTCGTTCTCCTCTCTTGATTTTGTGTTTGTAGCTCTTTGTTGTATGTTTCTCTCTTGTTTCTCTCTGATTATCCCTCCCTTTAGGGTTTGGACGAAGTTGGCTTTATATAGGGAGGCCTCAGAATCATAATACGCATCAAAGACGTCAAAAATCAGGGTTTTGGGGCGTCCGGGGCGCCGCGACGCTGGTCTTTAGGCGCTGGGGCGCCAAAGCTGTGGCCATGTTGTATGGAGAGTGCGCAGGCGCCGCGGTGCCAAGAAGTTGGGCGCCGCGGCGCCAATGAGTTTCTTCACTGGTTCTGCGCGTCCTGTTTTCGATGCTCCCACGGGCTTCCGATGCGTTTGTATGATCCCAAAACATGTGCATTTGCTTCATTCTTCTTGTTTCATTGCTTCCTAATAACAAAACACAAAATGACTCTAATTAAGATTAAAATATATGATAATAAAGCCGAGTTAGCAATGTTCTAAGTACACTTCCGTGCACTTATCAACTGACACACGCTATCATGTAGGAGTAGTTGGAATACCGGTAGACACATGGGAATAACTTGTAACAATTACTAAGAATAAGTAATTTAATGAGATTCAGGTGGCAGGTCGTGGAGGTATCAGACGACCGAGCTATAATCCATAGGATGATTGAGGAAGAGAGCCTAAATAATAATGACTTGGTAACATGGGTGACGTCAAGAAGTTAGCAAAACATTGTAATTTGACTTAGTATATAAAGGGGTTGAGAGTTCATTGTAGAGGGTTGATCAATTTTATTCTAAAAGCACTTGTAACTTGTAATAGATAGAAAAAAACCTCGAGCTAGAGAAAGAAAAGAGGTCGGTCATACCCGAGTCAGTAATAAAAGTTTCATTTTCCCTTGTGCCCGTGGACGTAGGTTGGATCCATTCCGTTAAACCACGTTAAATCCTTTGTTTATCTGTGTGTTTTCTTTCTGTCTGCTAAGTTTGCATTTGGTTCTCAATAAATCAAACAAATTCACTGTTTGAGGGAGATTTATTCGAATATTATTTTTTCCCGAATTATCTCTGGAACGAAAAATAACCGTCAAAAAGATTAAAATAAATCAAATCGACCAACTGAATCGTGTTTTCTTCCTATCTTGACTTGGCATCGTTGGACCCAACAGGACACTAATAATTTTGTCAACGAATAATGTTAATTGTAATCCATAAAAACTTGCTCAGTATCAAATTTTGATGCTTTTGCGTTTAAAATAAAAAATCAAAATTGTTTTTAAAATTTACTATTATGACTACAAAAGGCAAAAATTCGAAGATAAGGGATTTGTTTTCTCAACGTACAGAGAGGGCAACCGATAATCGTTTCTTTAACTTCCAAATTTTCTAGTATTGGAAAAGTAGTGATATGTCCCATTCACTGAAGAATATTCATCTCTCTCTCTGAGTTAGAGGAGGACAAGGAAAGAAAAGTAGCCAGCCAAGGGACAAATTGACTTACTTTTGGTCTTTTTGGAAAACGTGTTTCTTCACCCAAATCCAAGGCGATCATACGTTTATTTTAGGGCAATTCAGGACCACGGGATGAAAAAAGGAAATTAAATAGGATTAAAATCAATCATTATAAATATATATATTTTGTGTAAAAAAAAAAAATTAATAACACAAAATTTGTATTTCATAATTAGATTTAGTCTCCATTCAACCTCGATATAGATGAGTGAAAAATGAAAAAGATCCAAAGGGAGATTATGTAACTTTTATTAGAATTATGTAATCTTAATATAACCTAATTGGAACCCAAATTAAAGTGACTTAAAACAATTACAGCAGACCCACAAAAAAAAGAATAAAAAAAAAAGAATAAGCTTCCAAATCCAAATTTACCAATATGAAATGAAGATGCTGTTGGATTCCGAAGGGAAAAAGCCCAGGCTGCGAGAAGGAGAGAACTTACTTGGCTTACTAAAAGTCTTTGTTACATTAGAAGTATCAATTGCAACTAATCAATGATTATGTAATATGTGTTGTTAAATTTCGTAGAACTCCTATATATTAATTAATTATTTATTTTTTTAAAATGAGGAAGTATGATGGCATCATTTATCCGCACTCAATTCTTGGATGACTTAAAAATGCTATTTTTCAATATTTGTTCCCATCAATGAATCAATTAAATATAAACGTATGATACATTTCCTTTTACGATATTTAAGGACGCAGTCTACGTATTATCAAACTACAATAGCCTAATGTTACTTTGATATACCTCTTATATATTCTAGCCAAAAGTTCTAGTCAATATATAAATTTACACATAAAAAGTATGAATTATTATATTAATTGTAATTTTGAATATAAAATTGAACTTATTAAAAGTTTTTAAATATTTTCATACACAATTTGTGTCTCTTCTTTATTGAATTTAATAAAATCCTATTTATTTAACATTTTAAAAAACTAAAAAAATTTGATGTTACCATACCATGTACGCGCTCACAACTTTTAGACTGTTCTCTGAATCCCTAAATGACTTAAAAGTGTCTTAGGAGGAGGCACGAGTTATCACTCCTACCAATGAGTCAATTAATAATATATAGGAGGACACAGACATTCCTCGTTAACCAAAAGTCTTTTGAAAAAAAAAAATGCGTAGTCGTCACTCGTCACTTGTGACCCAGTCTCTGTCTCCTTCTATTTATACATCAATAAAAAATAATAATAATCTACAGAAAATTTAGCTAGCAGTTGGACGAATAAAGAGAGAAAGGCTTTACTTTTGTGAGATAATTGAGATTTGAATCAAATGCCTTTCCAACTGCTCACGCTGCTGCTGCTGCTGCTGCTGCTATTAGCAGTAGCTTGTACTGAAGCCGATCCTGTAGGTGACTGCCAGACAAAATGTGGTGACATCGAGATCCCATATCCATTCGGTACAAGATCTGGTTGCTATCTGAGTAAAGATTTCTTAATCAACTGTAGCAGCAGCCCCTCTAATTCTAAATCCACGGCTTTTCTAAGGTCGTCTAATATTCGAGTTACAAATATAACCATCGACGGTCAGCTGCAGGTCCCTAACTTCGTAGCACGTGACTGCTACGACAAAAATGGCACTTATTTACCTAATAAGAGTAACGATGCAGAGCTCTCTTTGATCAAATTCAATATATCAAACACCCAGAACAAGTTCACTGTCATTGGCTGCGCCAGCAAAGGCTACATTAAGGGTTTCATAGGTGATCAGAGATACAAAGCCGGGTGCATGTCCTCCTGTGACCGCTTTGAGGATGTCAACAATGGATCTTGCACGGGCATTGGATGTTGCCAGATAGACATCCCTAAAGGGCTAACACAAATCGAATTAGAAGCATACAGCTTTGACAATTTTACTAATTCGTCGGTGTTCAAATCCGCTAATTCGTCGGGGTTTAATCCATGCACCTATGCGTTCGTTGTTGAACAAAACGAGTTCAATTTCTCGTCCAATTTTCTTTCCAATTTTCACAAGAGATTCCTGTGGTACTTGATTGGGCAATAACAGAAAATGGCACAATATCCAGTAAAAATGCCAGCTGTCATAACATTAATAATTATGAGTATCTCTGCAGGTGCAAGAGTGGGTACGAAGGGAATCCATACCTCTCCCATGGTTGCCAAGGTAATTCTATTCACTGTTCTAAAATGCAATGCCTAGCGTCGTATTGGCAGCCCTAGCCCCAAATCATTGGAGTTAAGGTAGTGTGTCAAAATCGCTGTTGTTTTCTCTCCATTTTATGCCATTTCCGAGGGAAAATCTTTGGTGCAACAGTGGTACCACGTCATCCATGCAACAAGCCAATCATCATTTGCCACGCGTGCTAAAAAGTCAAAAAACAACTAAAAAATAGGAAGAAAATTAAAAATGTTATTTTTTAATTGGTTGGTGGTACCACGTCATCCATACCACTGTTGCACCAAAGATTTACTCCATTTCCGATGTCAAAATCACAGTCACTTTGAATTCTTAACTGTTATGGTTACGGTTTTTACACCTACTCTACTTTTATAAAATTTATCTCTTTATCTCAAAAAAATCTAAATTTTTTAAGACATAAATCATAATTTCGAAAAAAAAAACCCCATAATTGCTTCAAATCTTGTTAATTTATCATCAATTTGACGATCTAAAAATCTTTCATATCGTCCAAATATATTTCGATACGATCAATTTGTCTAAATTTTCTCAAAATTGAAAATATCCCAAATTGACCTAAAGTCCTAATTTCAAATTTTCTACGGGCCAAGTAATTATCTATGTGATGCCTTATGCAGCCTAACTAACGAAAATTATATTATGTGCCGGGTATATGTCATCTCTCTCACAGCAGCTGGGTCCCACACAGTTGTGACCCAACTGCTGTGAGAGATATGACATATACACCCGACACATGATATACCACCCCCTAACTAACCTGCTTTTATCCCTGACTTTCTAGATAACGAAGAAAAAAAAAAGGAGAGAGAATACAAAGGAAATAAATTCCTCAAAAGATTAAACATCTGATCAGTAGGGACTGTACTTTGATCTCTTCCAACATTTCAATTTACTAAGTTTTTAACTTTGATTTGCAGACATTGATGAATGCGAAAGTAAGCGCCATAATTGTACACATGAATGTGTAAACACAGAAGGCAGTTTTACATGTAAATGCCCTAAAGGGTACCATGGGGACGGACAAGGCAAAAATGGCTGCACGCGTAATCTCTTCCCAGTAACTAAGGTCGCTCTTGGTGAGTATATTATTGAGCCATTACATTTATCTCTATCTTTTAATTAAATGAACTCTGTTTTCGCCTGTGTTATGTGTTCGATTATTTTTAAAAATCACTTGACATTTTTTTATTTGCTCTTCAACCAGCTCTTGGCATATTCTTTGTGGTTTTGCTTGTGAGTAGTTCATGGGTCTGCTGGATGTTGAAGAAAAGAAAGCTCATCAGACTTCAAGAGAAATTCTTTCAGCAGAATGGTGGCTTTCTTTTGCAACAGCAGCTCTCCAGACGAAGCGGATCTTCCGATACAGCAAAAATCTTCACTGCTGAACAACTCAAGAAAGCGACCAACAACTATGCCGAGGATAGAATCATTGGCAGAGGCGGCTTTGGTACTGTATTTATTGGATTTTTAGCAGATGCGACTGCAGTTGCCATAAAGAAATCCTTATTAGTTGATCAAAGCCAAATCGAACAGTTCATCAACGAGGTGGTTGTGCTCTCGCAAATCAATCACAGGAATGTTGTCAGGCTATTGGGTTGTTGCTTAGAGACAGAGGTGCCTTTACTAGTTTATGAATTTGTCAACAATGGCACACTCTTTGAACACATTCATAACACACACAAGTTTCCTGCAATTTCTTGGGAAATACGGCTAAGGATAGCAGCAGAAACTGCAGAAGTGCTTTCATATTTGCACTCTGCAGCTTCCACTCCAATTGTTCACAGAGATATCAAGTCTACCAACATACTTTTGGATGAAAATTACACTGCAAAAGTGTCTGATTTCGGAGCATCGAAGTTGGTTCCAATTGATGAAACTCAATTATCAACAATGGTGCAAGGAACTCTAGGGTATTTAGACCCTGAGTACTTGCTAACAAGCCAATTAACAGAGAAAAGTGATGTGTACAGCTTTGGAGTTGTTCTTGTTGAGCTGCTGACTGGAATGAAAGCACTTCTGTTTGACAGGCCAGAGGAAGAAAGAAGTCTTGCTAACTATTTTCTTTCTTCATTGAAAGGGAATGCTTTATTTGAAATTCTTGATAAAAATATCATAAGAGATGGCATTAATGTCGATGAGGAGCAGGTGGAAGAAGTGGCAGAGCTAGCAGCAAACTGCTTAAGATTGAAAGGGGAGGAAAGACCTACAATGAGGGAAGTGGCAATGGAACTACAAGCGTTGAGGATGATGAATAAACATCCGTGGGAAAATAGTGCTGCTCCAGCTGAAGCTGAATTGAATCCTGAAGAGATACAATACTTGCTTTCTGAGAATCCCTCCAATGCTTACAAATTTGGTGATGGTAGCAGCAGTAACACAGCTGGATATGATAGCATCAAAGACAACGTACAACTGGTTGTGTTTGATGATGGAAGATGAATTAATGATTGTTATGCACTGCCCTGTTACTAGTATTTTATGATTTTGTAACTCTTGCTATGCATTTATATTTATCAAGTAGGAGTTGGATGCGCAGTCTTAAGGATGTAGTTTCAATAAGGACTTGTGAAATAACTTACAAGAGTTTTAACTTTCCCTTTTTTTTTTATTTTTTATTTATTAATTTTTTTTTATTATCGAAGATTTAGTATCAGCATTAAATAATTTCATAGTATCTCTTGATAATTGATTCAATGGGCATCATAAATTCATCTAATACTGAATCTTAATTCCTTTTTATTATCATACATGAATTAATAATTATGAAATCACTAATTTTCAGGATAACCAACCAATCAACTTATGAGGGACTTGCGTAATGGATCAATCAATATTTTTTTAACAAATAATTACTAACAAAATCATAAAATATTATGTATTGAAATGATATTGTAGACGCGATTAAATAGATGTATCATATAGTATTAATGAAAAATGATAAATAGACATTAAAGTACACACCATTCTACACATAAATAATTGGTGACAAGTTCTGAATTTTTTTTTCCAAATTTTTGGAGTAATTGGCTGTTGAGAAAAGCAACGAAATTAATGCGGGAGGGAGAATAAAAATTATTATGTTACAACTTACATAACTCATGAATCAAACAAATTCTCAAAAATCGGATGAGAGTCCATAGATTTATATTATTATTTAAATTGTTCTATTTAATCAATGTGGAATTTGGATCCTAACATTCTATCATGTTTCGCAATTAACGTCCACGACAGCCCATCATACACAGTTGGGTGACTTCGTAGATCTTATTTTCGGGCAATAGCACTCCACAAGTTGCCCTATCCGCAATAACGGTCATGAAGCTGCACCTATACTGATTCCATACTCGACATAGTATGTCTGATCCTATACACGATGTGGTGTCTATTTGTTGTGATTCTCTGATCACTGAAGAGTGAAAATAAATACTTCATATTACTACTTGAACAAAATTTACAAATATTACAAAACTTATACAAAAAACCTCACACACTAACTACACTACACTCTCTACCAAGCTCTCTTGCTTTGGAGCTTACTTGTTGTGATGATTTGAGCTCTCAAATGAGCTACTTATTTATAGGAGAATATATGAATTAAGAGTCTACAAAACAACAAAATCACCTAAAGGTAATTTGGAAGCTTGCACCATAATTTTAAAAAAAGAAAATCATCTACCGAAAGTTGTATTGGAGGTGCAATGCAGCTGGATTCTACAATTACCCCCCTCTAGCTGCATATGAAATAATTATCATCTCACAAGTATCCCGATTTGCACAGCTCTAGCTTGTCCCGATTGCCACTTTTTATTGACATGTCGGTTGTATCTCTGCACATCATATTTCACCGTGTCTCTGCACAGTACTCTTATGTTGCTATTTTTCTTCACCCATTTGTTCCTAATTGACTTCTTGCCTTGTGGGAAACTCTTTGGCTCTCCATCATCAGTAAGCAGAATATATTCGGATCACAGATATCTGGTTGATAGAATCCTACCTCGCTCAGATCTTTTTGTCTGAGGTCCACTAGTTTCAGGAGATATGTCATCATCCAAATCTGTGGATGATCTTGTAGCTTCTAGTGGAGCGGGTTGCAGTCGCTCTGCTCAACACTCTCTTCAATAACTTCCGATGGAGTGGGTTGTGTCTCCCCATACTCGACATTCCCATATGTCTTCTCTAATTCTGCTTCTGAAATATCATGCACCCTATCTGTGGCAAATTATGCTGGTGTTGGGTCTGGATTTCTGTCGGTACTGGAATTGGAAGACATCTTAGGCTTTTCAATGTCTTCAATTGTTTGGTCTTCAAGAAACTCTACATCTCGCCTTCTGATGACCATCTTTTTCTTCGAATCGAATATTATATATCCAAATTCTTCATCTCCATAGCCTAGGAATATACATGGAGTTTTCCTTGCATCGATCTTCTGCATGAGCTCATTGGATACATGTGCAACTGCTAAACAGCCAAATACTCTTAGGTGAGAGCATGAGAGATTCTTGTTAGATCAAATTTTCTCTAGAATCTCAAAATTCAACGGTACATATGGTGATCTGTTGAATAGATAGGAGACGGTATAAACAGCTTCTCCCTAGAATGGCTTTGGCAACTTAGACATATTGATCATGCTTCTGACTTTCTCCATAATGGTGTGGTTCATTCTTTCAGCTACACCATTATACGGTGGGGTACGTGGAATAGTTCTCTCATGTCGAATGTCGTGTCTCTTGCAGTAGACATCGAACTCTCTGTATCTGTACTCACCTATATTGTCTGTATGGAGGCACATCAGTTTCTTCCATGTTTCACGCTCTACCATGGCGCAGAACAACTTGAACTGATCTAGGACTTGATATTTTATCTTCAGGAAATACACCTAGACTTTCCAAGAAGCATCATCAATGAAAGTCAGAAAATACTTATTACCGCCAATGAATCAACCTCAGAGGGACCATAAACATTAGAGTGCACTAGACTGAGCAATATTGATCTTCTTTTTGAAGAGAAATTAAACGAGACTCTGTGTTGCTTACCAAATAAATAATGGTTGCAAGGACCTAGTACAACATCCTTGGTAAGCTCCTTCTTGGTCAAGGTAGACTCTTTCTCACTCATTTGACCGAGCCTCTGATTCCACAGATTTTGAAAAGTTTCTTTTTCAGCTACATTGAGGCTGTCTATAAAAATATTCATATGAGTCTTGTATAGGGTGCCGCAAACATATCCTCGAGAGACAACAATGACACATTTTGTCATTCCCCATGTTTTATTTCTGAAGTGACTGTCATAGCCCTGTTTGTCAATGGCTATCTCCGAGAGTACATTCAGTCGAAAGTTCTGGAACATGCAGGACATCCTTCAAAGTTAATGTACACCTGATATTTCCCATCTTCAGTGAACCAAAGTCTTCTGCTTTGAATGTTGTGAATAAATCTCTGTGAGGAGTGACCTAGTATAATGCTACAGAATCTACCACTACTTAACATCTTAGGCTGTGATGTGAAGACATGTCTCTTCCTGAATGGAGCAAATGGATATATCTCATTTGACAATAACTAGTGTCTCTCATTCTTTATTCTTTGGCTGGTGATTACCTTGGCCTTGCTCTCGTTGTAATTTTTAGTAATTCTTCTTTAAGTGGCATTTTATGGCACAATGATGGCACTTATAGATATGCATCCTTCAATCTGAGGATCTACCTCTGGTTGTGATTTTTCCTCTCTCTATTTCTATTCCTTGATGTCTTCCTCGAGTCTCTGTGATGAAGGCTTCTGTCTGTTCTGAGCCAACGTCTTTTCTCCTGGCCTCTTCATTCGATAGAGCATCTTTTACCATAGGTATGGTAAGTTTTCCTCCTGGAGCTGAATTACTGAGAGTAACCACATATATTTCTCAACTATCAAGAAGATAACTAAGTAGTAAGAAGGCTTATACTTCAACTCCCAGCTGTATGTCTACTCTAGACAACTAAGTCACCAAGCTCTGTAACTCATTGGTGTGTTCTACAACGGAAGTTCCACCCCGTAACTTCAAATTCACCAAACGCCTCATTAACATGGCTTTATTCCGAGCAGTCTTGGCTTAATACATGCCTTCCAACTTCATCCATATTTCGTAAGTATATGTATCATATGTTACGTGATGGAAGACACTGTGGTCGATCCACTACTTAATCTAACCGAGAGCTCTGTTGAGTTTATTACAATAATTATCTTTGACAAAAGATGTGGCGGACATGTGTCGATGATTATACGCTGACGTAGCTGATGATATGGTGTATATGTGTCGATGACTATGCATTGATGTGGCACTAACTGTGTGCTGACTGTGTGCAATGTGGCGTAGACATGTCACTGATATGGCTGACACTTTAAAGTTTCAATCTGTGAATACGTGTGAAGCATATGTCACGACTAGGGGCACATGGAATCTCTCTAGACTGTGCATGAGGTTGCTCTGGAGCTCCATTTGATCAAACAAGTGGTATGATCAAAACTGATTTTTGAGAACTTTTTCGAAACCTGAATTCTTGAACCGAGTTCCGTTCTTCGGCTTTTCAACCCTCAAGGTGTAACTAAAGCTACTATCTCACTTGTTGTGATTCTCTGATCACTGAAGACTGTTTTGTGAGAAAAATAAATATTTTCTATTACTACTTGAATAAAATTTACAAGTATTACAAAACTTATATAAAAAATCTCACATACTAGCTACATTATCACACCCATCCCCTTAGGTAGGGTAAGGGTGAGACGGAGACTCGAAACGGATAGGGTTTCCCCTGTAAAAAAGGACTAATCATCCAAATACATAGGAAAAATCTAACTTGAAAATATTATCATAAAAATAGGATCTCCATGATCCAACTCAAAGAAATATCCATGCTAAAATATAAATACTCTATGTATCGAATAAAGGCTCAGTGCCTGACCGGCGTAAGCACACACGTATAACACAAGCGCACGTATCGTTCAAGTAGTATAAAAATATCGATCCCACGAGGACTTAATTCCTACTGTTGTTATTAATTATTGAATATATTTATTTATAGGTATCTAATTATAGGGAGAAGGGAATTGATTGCTTGATTGATTTGGTTGATTGTAGTTTTGCTAAGTAACAAAATAAAAAGATAAAAGAAAATACTAAGAAAAATAACAAAAGACACAAAGATCTAGGGTTGTGAATCATTCTTATATCATTTAAAAGATGAAGTGATTATTTTATGTTTGTGTAATAAATCGGTTTACTAACCTGGAACACTAAATTATGTAAAAGCCTCTTCCGATGGTCAACTACAAATACCCAGTTTAACCCAATTGAACCATATGTCTATGTCAACCAAATTACCTGGATTCATTAAGATTAAGTTCCAATTATGGCTACCCCCGCCCGACAGGTATATTCTTATCCTGTAAGGAAATCTATTAAAGGGTTATCTATCCTCAAGGAAGATCGTGGGCTATTAAGCCTAAGGCTGAAACCTAAAATCCATATGTCTAGTTCATTTTAGATTTACCAGATCAATCTTATTGATGATCAGACAACAAGAAGCATTAAGCTTAAGACTTAATAAGTAAACTTTTAAATTACCCAAACTATAAAATAATCCCTTATAAACCGGTGATATTAAAATTCATCACAATCCCAGATAACTAATACATAACTAGGGCTAGTAAAAACATAAAAGTAAAAGACATAAAGTAAAAGCTGAAAAATAAATTACAATAAAATAAAATGCTAAGGTAAAAGGAATTACTTTTACTACTACTAATTTAGATATCTCCCATAAAATAATATATAAACTTGTGATAATATTACCAACCGACCAATCTGGCGGTATCCTGATTAAGTCAAATTAAGTCCAACCAGCCATTAAGGCAGAACCAAAATTAAATTACCAACCGACCAATCTGGCGGTATCCTTGATTAGTCATGTTTAAACCAGATTAAAATTAAATTACCAACCGACCAATATAGCGGTATCTTTTATTAAGTCAATATTTTAAATAGTTAATATATTATTTTTAAGGGAGATTAATCTAAATAGCAATAGTAAAAGAATTACCTTTCACCCTAGCTGAGGAAGTTACCTCATCATAGTGAATAGTAAAAATGGTAAAAAGTAAAAATTAAAAATTAAATTACTATTATTACAAAACGTAATTAAAATTATTTACAAAACTAAAAATTAAAAAAAAAAAACTAAAAGAAGAGAGAGAAACTCTCTCTTTAGAGAGAATTGAAGAGAGAGAGAGGTGTGTCGAATTCTGAAATCTGAATCTGAATTTATAGGCAAAATTCGGTTTCCAGCGTCGCGATGCTGAAGGCTCCAGCGTCGCGACGCTGGAACAGTAAGACGTGGCACAAGGACAGCTTGACACGTGGCAATTCGGATAAGAGGATGAGGTCGACACGTGGCACGGCGGCTAAGACTCAATTATTATGCTGACATCATTGATGATGTGGCACTGACGTGGCAAGGCGGCTGAGATCAATTGTCGACACCATAAGATTGCGACACGTGTCATGCTGTGATTGGTTGATGCTGACGTAGCATGACGCGTGGCATAGTTGACTCGTTGACTGATGACGTGGCGTTGACGTGGAATGACACATGGCACACGTGGCAATTGTGAGTGTCAGCACCGTAGGATGATGACACGTGGCACGGCGCACATTAGTAGATCGGTTGTGATGGTGACACGTGGCTCGGCGCATGTTAGCAAAGTCAAACTTCTCAAATTGCTGATGTTGACCCGGCGCACGTTAGCAGATTCGGCGCACTCGGGGCGTCGCGACTCTGAAGGACCGGGCGTCGTGACGCGAAAAAGACCAAAATATCCCTGCTGACGTATTTTTGTCCGGTTTTGCCCCAAATTGCCTCCAGTGCTATCCAAACTTTATTTATCTGTAAAATAAAAACAAAACACATCAAAACGTTCATAAATCTCGAGAAACAATACAAAACATTAGGTCAAATGAGTGAGAAATAGTGATATAAATACCACTCATCAGTGCCTAAAACCAAATAACAAAATTCTCTCAAGAATGACATATCTATAATTATAATCTCAAAATATAACAAGACATTCTACTGTTGGCACAACATTTCTCTACTGGCAGGAAATGACGATGAAACAGCAGATGAAAAATGAATGATCAACTAATCTGCTAAACCTGTAAAATTAAAGGAATTGGTAAGCTCATGCTTAGTGCAATGGATCACAGCTTAGTGCCGTGGATAAATAGGTAACAAGGTGGATCGAATAAGTCTTTCATAATATAAATAAATACATAAGCTGTAAATCAATAAATCAAACTTTTACTTGAAATCATAAATCTCATTCTGTTCAAGAATACTCTGTAATAATAAAGTTGGTCATTCATTTATATGCACACTCTCGTGACAATACTGCAAAGCTGGCAACATAAGGCATCCCCACAGTAATAACTGGCAACCGGAGTAAAAATTGGTAACATAAGACCTCGTCTCACGGTAAATAATCTGGCACATATAAGTACACGTGGTGCATCATAACATAAAAACATTTCTAAAACACATGCTCATATATCGCAAATCATGCAAGTTTCTCATATATCTCAAATCATGTTTTCAACATGACCAATATTCGATCCATACTTTCATAGCAAAATATAATCTTTCTAAAAACAAAATCATTTAATGCATTACCTTAAAAATTCATTTAAGAAAACATATATACTATATACTTTTGAAAACATCAATGTTACAAGCTTATCCATGCACCTGGCGAGCTGACTACAGATAAAGGAACTATGCAGCAGGACTGTCCCCGCTTACGATATCACGATCACCTAAAGAGATAAAAGACTTTACTATAAGGAACATAATCTTGACTAGAATAGATGATAATTTATGCAAGAAACGTGACTCAATCGCTCTCGTAAAACCTAACGAAATTTCAGCAAGGTTTCGTCTATAATATGGACTTCCATTATACAATCTATAATCATCAACTTACTTTAAAATAATATTCCCAGCATACGCATCCACAATTAATTCAACATCATTATCCCAAATCTCGGGCTCACAATAATTTCTCGCATACAATCTTACTCGAGTATATTATTCGATAAAGTCCATCATTCACTTCCAACCATAAGGTAATCATTTTTATGGTCTAAGCATGTAAACTAATCATACTTTAAAGCTAATTCTGTTCCGAAATACATAACATGCATAAACCGAATATAACGATAAATTACATGAAAATTAAGATTCGGAGGTCCGTTACTACTCGGAATGGTCAGGAAATCACATATAAAGACTCGGAAAGTCAGCGGTGAAATTTTGTCTAGCGCGTGGGGTCCACGCGCCATTGTGTGAGGAACGCTTGAGTGCCACGCGTCGGCCGAAATCTGAATTTTTCGGTGGCCAAATGTTCGTCTCCCCCTCCCGATTCCAATACCGTTGATGGTTCGTCAAACGGAGTTCTAGATCAACGAAAAATCAAGAAAAACCATTAGATTGGGAGTTTCCCGAGATGAAACCACCACCAAAATATTCTTCTAGTCGAGATCTAAGTTTTCCTTAAATGACCCGGTCGGGATCGACTCTGGATTGGACGGATTGGGACCAATTCTCTCTCTTTTCTCTATTTTTCTTCTTTTTCTCTCTTTTCTCTCTCTCCCTCACGTCTGTTCTCTTTTCTCTCTGCTGCTAGGGTTTGTGTAAGATAAGTGAAAAGCAAAATTTTGGTTTATTAGGTCCCCCCCTCTTTTTTTTATATACTACTAAACAATCATCAATTGTCTCCCTAAACTTGTCTCTTTTATCATTTTAATCCAAAATTTTACAAACGTATCAATTTAGCCCCTAAATTTCCAACACCCATAATTATTAAATTAAAATTGGGAAAAATAAATCGGGGTGTTACAACTCTCTCCTCCTCAAAAGAAATTTCGTCCTCGAAATTCATATACCAGTGATAACCTCTGATGTTGTTGAACCTTCCTGCTGTGTCATAGCGAATACCCTAGCTTGGCCTATAGGTCTGCTAGTCTGACCACATGGAGCAGCTCCACTCTGCGCACCTACACCTATGTGAGCTCTAGAAGCCTGAACTAGAACCCAAATCTGACCATATTTGCCTCTGAAATGTTGAGCCGGAGGGTTAGTTGTCCTCTGATTTTGTCCATTCTCATCATTAATGTTAGGGCAATCTCTCTTCATGTGGTCCACTTCTCTGCACAAAAAGTAACCTTTTGTACCCAATCTACACTCTCCATAATGATTCTTCCACATGTGGTGCATGGTGTGAATCTTCTATCTCGGGCTTGTCTTTGCTGACCACTACAATTTCCAGTAGGTGGTGCTCTCACTGAAATTTGATCAATTGAAGATCTACCTTGTTTCTACGGTTGGCCAAAACTCATCTGATAACTATCATAGGGTCTCGAGTCACTCTCATTCTGACTTCCTTCCCCAAAGAATCAACGTTCTCTATTTCTCTTTGCATTAAGACCGTTAAGAAAGTTATCCATCTTGCTCTGTTCATGGTCCTTCAAATGTGGAACAAATTGCACCTACTCATGGAAGAAGTATCATATTGATCTACAGTGTGGTTATCATGAGTCAACCTATAGAATTCCCTCATCTTCTCATCCATAAAAGCAGAATTCATATAGTTTCCCATGAACTCCCTCTTGAACTTCTCCCAAGTCAACATATTAGTCTCTGAGAATTTACCTCTCACACTCTTCCACCATTTATCAGTCTGCTCAGTCAAAATTTGATACACATTGTGGCATTTTTATTCATCAGTCAATCTCATCAGCTCAAAAGCCTTCTCAACCCGGTCTAAGAAATTCCCTGCTACTATGGGATCCTTCTTTCCATCAAACTCAATAGCTCTATTTTCTCTCACTCTTTTAGCAATATTATCTTCATTAACTATAAGAGCTACCTGAGCTGGACAATGACCTCATATTGGAGGGTAGTAATACGGATAAATGTAAGCACCAGAAGGAACATTCGGAGGAAAACCTGCTGGCGGAGGATAAAAACCCAGGGGATATGTAGGATAACCCTGATTCACTGGAGAAGGTGGGGGATGTTGTGTAGGTGCTGGAATATTTCCCTGAGGTGCTGTCGGGACTGGAGGAACATCATTGCTAGGAGGATGATGAACTGAGGTACTATCTTCAAAAGCTGAGGCTAGCGAGTCTCCTACAACGGGAATAGGGTTCCCTTCAAAGGGTTCCCCGACATAAGAATTAACCTCTTTATCAACTGGAGGTGCCCTAGAAGGTTGGCCAATATTTGTTATCCTACGAGTACGAACTCGACCTGAACCTCGAACTCTGGAGCGCGGATACCATTAAATGTCACACCCGTCCCCTTAGGTAGGGTAGGGGCGGAACAGAGACTGGAAACGAACAGGGTTTCCCTTGTAAAAATGACTAATCCTCCAAATATATAGGAAAAATCTAAATTGGAAATATTATCATAAAAATAGGATCTCCATGATCTAACTCAAAGAAATATCCATGCTAAAATATAAATACTCTTTGTATCAAATAAAGGCTCAGTGCCTAAAACCAAATAACAAAAGTCTCTCAAGAATGACATATCTATAATTATAATCTCAAAATATAACAAGACACTCTACTGTTGGCACAACCTTTCTCTACTGGCAAGAAATGATGATGAAACAGCAAATGAAAAAGGAATGATCAACTAATCTGCTAAACCTGTAAAATTAAAGGAAGAGGTAAGGTCACACTTAGTGCAATGGATCACAGCTTAGTGTCGTGGATAAACAGGTAACAAGGTGGATCGAATAAGTCTTTCATAATATAAATCAATAAATAAGCTGTAAATCAATATATCAAACTTTTTACTTAAAATCATAAATCTCATTCTGTTCAAGAATACTCTGTAATAATAAAGTTGTCTATCTATCTATATGCACACTCTCGTGACAATACAGCAAAGCTGGCAACATAAGGCATCCCAACGACAATAACTGGCATTCGGAGTAAAAACTGGCAACATGAGACCTCATCTCACGGCAAATAATCTGTCACATATAAGTACATGTGGTGCATCCTAACATAAAATCATTTATAAAACACATACTCATATATCGCAAATCATGCAAGTTTCTCATATATCTCAAATCATGTTTTCAACATAACCAATATTTGATCCATGCTTTCATAGCAAAATATAATCTTTCTAAAAACAAAATCATTTAATGCATTACCTTAAAAATTCATTTAAGAAAACATATATACTATATACTTTTGAAAACATCAATGGTACAAGCTTATCCACGCACCTAGCTAGCTGACTACAGATAAAGAAACTATGCAGCAGGACCGTCCCCGCTTACGGTATCATTATCACCTAAAGAGACAAAAGACTTTACTATAAGGAACATAATCTTGACTACAATAAATAGAATATGCTAGAAACGTGACTCAATCACTCTCGTAAAACCTAACGAAATTCCGGCAAGGTTTCATATATAATACTGACTTCTATTATACATTCTATAATCAACAACTTACATTCAAATTATATTCCCAACATACGCATCCACAATTAATTCAACATCATTATCCCAAATATTGGGCTCACAATAATTTCTCGCATACAATCTTACTCGATCATATTCTCTGATAAAGTCCATCATTCACTTCCAACCACAAAGTAATCATTTTTATGGTCTAAGCATGTAAACTAATCATACTTTAAAGCTAATTCTGTTCCGAAATACATAACATACATAAACTGAATATAACGATAAATTACACGAAAATTAAGATTCGGAGGTCCGTTACTATTCGAAATGGTCGGGAAATCAAATATAAAGACTCGGAAAGTCGGCGGTGAAATTCTATCTGGCGCATGGGGTCCACGCGCCTCTTTTTCTGGCTGTGTGTGGGCCTCACATGCCACTACGTGAGGCACATGTGAGAGCCACGCGTCGGCCGGAATCCGGATTTTTCGGTGGCCGAATGTTCATCTCCCCCTCCTGGTTCCAATGCCGCTGACGGTTCGTCAAATGGAGTTCTAGATCAACGGGAAATCAAGAAAAACCATTAAAACGTTTCTTACCGGGACTTCTATGAAAATTAGGAGTTTCCCGAGATGAAACCACCACCAAAATATTCTTCTAATCGAGATCTAAGTTTTTCTTAAAAGACTCGGTCGGGATCGACTCCGGATTGGGACCATTTCTATCTCTTTTCTCTCATTTTCTTCATTTTCTCTCTTTTCTCTCTCCCTCTCACGCATGTTCTCTTTTCTCACGACTGCTAGGGTTTGTGTAAGATAAGTGAAAATCAAAATTTTGGTTTATTAGGTTTTCCCCCTTTTTTTTATATACTACTAAATAATCATCAATTGCCTCCCTAAACTTGTCTCTTTTATCATTTTAATCCAAACTTTTACAAACTTAACAATTTAGCCCCTAAATTTCCAACACCCATAATTATTAAATTAAAACTGGGAAAAATAAATCGGGGTGTTACATACACTTTCTACCAAGCTCTCTTGCCTTGGAGCTTGCTTGTTGGGGATGGTTTGGGCTCTCAAATGAGTTCCCTATTTATAGGAGAATATAAGACTCAAAAGTCAACAAAACAATAAAATCACCTAAAGGTAATTTGCAAGCTTGCACCATAATTTCAAAGAAGAAAATATCTCACTGAAAGTTGTCTTGTAGGGTTCTTGGAGATGTAATGTAGCTGGATTCTACATTATTCCGATACCAATTAATAGGTTCCATTCGAATTAGGACTACAAACACGCAAATAGAATATCCATGATACTAATAAAGTGGCTCCGATCAAAGATGATGTAATTTGATAACTCTCTTAGAGTGAGAAAAAATCACAAACAAACTCACTTATGTGAGAGTCAATCACAACATTGACTTCATTCTTATCCTCCTATTATTGGAGATAATGTGAACTTAAATACTTACTTATATGAAAGAATAGGAGATAAATACTCCACTTTAAGATAATAAATAATAATATAACAAATAAATAAAATATTTTAAAGATATTCTAATCGTAACATTCTAATTGATTGATTGTAGTCGGAGTATGATCATAAATAAGTAATATGATATCTTTGACACCAAAAGTATAATCTCGATCAAATATAATAGACTGATAAGACTTCTTTTTGAGATAGAAAGGAAATCACAAACAAACCAAATAATAATTTTTCGAAGCCTTCCTATTACTGAAAATGAAATTAACTTTTTTTTTTGAAAGGTAATGAAATATATTCATTTAAAAACATGATTACATAAAATAGTCGTAGGGAAATCATCCACCCAAAAGCCAGAGACTATGCTCTTACATGTCATTCTAGCTAAGTTATGAGCAGCAACGTTGCAAGCTCGTGGCTTGAACTGGAGCCTAATCGAATTAAGACCACAATCTGCCTCCTGAATATCATGAAGTACCCAAAGAATGTCCTTTGAACTCGTCTTTTTTTTCCATTAAACAGGTCCACTACATTAGCGGAATCAGATTCAATAATGAGGAAAAAAAATACATATCTCTTTTGCGTGTTGAAGGCCCCATTTGATTGCCTCTGCCTCTTCCTCTGCAAACTCCACGTCCCTCTTTAACTTGAGTTTTGTCCATGCTGCTGCCGCCATGTCTCCCCTACTATTTTTGAACACAACACCCAATCTAGCTTCATTTCTATCCATATTGAAAGCTATATCAACATTGAATTAATCCAATCTTGCAGTGGGGGTCCAAGAGTCTTCCTCGTATCTCTGCCTCTCTCTGCCATTTACTTACAAATTGAATTGATATTCTCCCTTAACTCTCACACAGACTCAGCTTTTTCCATAATCTCATGACTTGATAGCTTCTAATGTTGGTAAAGGAAAACATTCCTTGCATTCTAGATTGCCCATAGTCTCGCAATAAACTACCGCATTTCATTAACTTTTTAAGCTTGAGAAACAATATATGAGAAGAAACCATAACTTGTCCGCTTTGAAACCTCCAACTAAGTTAGCAAAGTGAGTCTCCTGCCAATATCGTTTGGAGTGTTTGCAGTAAAAGAAAGTGTGAGCCAAGGTTTCTAGCCCTCTGTTGCACCTCTGACATTGATCATCAAGCAAAACGTTTCTCTTCTTTAAGTTTTTGGCTGTAAGGATTAAATCTGATAGGCCCAACCATAAAAAAAACTTTAACCTGTACTAGGAGAGTAATGTTCCAGCATTGCATCCATGTACTTTGTACATTTGAGGAGCTTGAGGTAGTTTCATTCTTTTCTTCCATTGCCACATCCTCATCTATCAAAATACCAACATATTCTATCTGCTACCGGTAGCCTAGGCAGAGGGATGCCCAAGATGTCTTCACTATCAATTGGTAAAAAATATTGTCTGATGAGACTCTGGTTCCATTGGCTTCCTTCTCATAGCAGCATGTTCACTATCGAGTCAGCAGAGAGAGAAATATAAGAGACTGATCTGAAGAGGTTTGGCCGTGGTTGCCAGTTACTACCATAAATTAATGTGCTTTTTTTGGGGTTTTGGGGTCGGGGCGCGGCGGAAGCGCGGGTCCGGGCGATATCGTATTTTAAAACTTTTTCAAAATACCGAATAAATTATTCAATATCTAATATGAATAATTTATTCATATATTACCTAAACCAATTTATTTAATATCATATATTAATATAAATATAGTTGAAAACTCGCGAAACTTTTACGAAAACTGTTTTTCCGCAAAATTGCCTAAAACGCGTTTTTGACCGAACCGACTACCCGACACTTATGGAAACTGCCCAGGTCAGCTCCAATAGTGTCGGGGCAGTACACGGGCTGCCAGAACAGTGACGGAATCACTGTTTGCACATCCGTCACCCGGTTGGCTCAAAATCCACCCGGTAACACCGTTTTTGGCCGTTTTCGCTTATTTCAACTCCGAAACACTTTCCGGAAAATGTGCCGACTCCCAAATTACATCCATTACATTTATAAGACATCAAATATATCCCATAATTTCCAGTTTAATCAAATCAGATCAGCTAACCGAAATTACACAAAATTCATGCTTTAAATCCAATAATTCAAGATTAATCAAATTAATCAACACACCAAATCAAGTCACCACACATATGAATCACTCTAGAACAATTCTAGGCATGATAAGAGTGGTCACCACACTCTAGAATGGCAACAAATTGTCCAATACAAATTTGAACAAAATTGGAACAAAATTACACTAATTAGTTCCTTTATCTACTTCACACATGCTTCAACCACTTTCATTCATCCATCAACAACCAAAAGCCCCAAATAATATAAGCTAAGAATCCCTAGAACAATTCTAAGAAATCAAGAAACAAGAAACAAATTTCAAGCTTTAGGGATTTGAAGATTACCTTTAGAAACTCCAAAATTCCATAAGCCATTTTCTTGATTTTCTTCACTTAAATGCTTGAATCATCAAGCAAAATCAAAAACCCATTTTGTTAGAAGGTTTCGGCAGCCATGGATTGAACCACATGAGAGAGAAACAATTTCTTCCCTATTTTTTTATGTAAAGTGGCGTGAGTGTTAAGTGTAGAGAAAGTCAATTTTCTACACTTTATAAAAGAAAAAACAATTTCTTATTTAATAAGCCAACAGTGGCGTGATTGGGAACAAATTTTGGTCATATTTGCTTTAATTTTAATAATATTAAAAAGGCTAGGTGATAAAGCCAACACTTGGCTCAATCAAAATATATATTACATTAATATATATATTAAACAATAAATAGACATATTACACTTGTAAAGTAAAAAGTAAATTTTCTAATTCATAAATTAGACAAATTATTCATTTACTTTTAAAGTGTTATGCCCTCTTTTATTAATAAATGTGTATCTAATCTAATTATGTATCAAATACAAATACACATTAAAATGACCAAAAATTTTCCCGACATGTGTAAATTCGTTTACCAATTAAACGATTCGAATTAACTAATTTAATCCGATGACGTATAATGAATAATCTGTATTATTCATATCACGTTGCCCAAGTGCTCAACGAGTACATTTCATATTGTGGGACTCTCTAAGTTTAGGTTTATCCGTCACGAAATCCGATTTCGTGTCCATAATCCACCCACTCATGGATTATGACGACCACAGATAATCTCGCTAAACTATGCAAGCTGAGGTCATAGCATACGTATAATCCCTCCATCACAGGCTATCCGTATTATACCTTGGATATAGATGAGAACGTCAAATCCATTTGGTATAATACAGTCGACTTTCAATTTATGATCTCAAAATAACACTCAGAACTATTTTCCGATGTTATACCACGGCCATGGATTTACTAGATCATAAACACGTGAGGATGCCTATGCCCTGTACACAGGACTGACGGATCCTATCTTGATACGCACAGGATATCATAAGCATCAGTCCACACCCAACGAACAGGCGGAGGTCTGATCATGAATAGATCGTTGACGTGACTGCCATCAAAGTGTGGAGGATAACTCATATATCCCACTGTGGTATCTCAAGTCGAAGGACCACTATGCTCACTCAACTCGAGAAGGTTCCTATTGACGTTGGTGTACCATCTATTAGGAAACCTTCGGTGAGTCGTTCAGTGTCTTATCAAATAAACACCTACATGTCTATACGAGTCTCCCGAGACTCATGGTTCACTGGGATAGACCATCGGACCAAGTCACGATATACGACATGTACTGGTCTCAGCGGATTTTACTAACCGACCCGTGTTAGTAAATCTTGACCAGGAACTTTATTTAAGGATATACAACTAATAGTGCGCTTCCCAATGTCAATTACAAACTACGTTGTAACTGCGCACTATATTGTAAATCCTATGGTCTTTGTCTAATATATACATATCACTAAACCGGATTTAGTTTCGGTCTAATCGGAATCTGATATTTAATTATAATTAGACCGAATATGTGTATAAAAGACAAGGGTGCTACCATTAAATTAGTAATATTTATGGAAAATAGAATTGCTCGTATTTATGAATCGGACATAAATACGATCCGGATTGGCACTCGGAGCACCAACCCCAACACTTTTTACATTCCCAATTCGTCACTGGATTCATTTCTTAATGATCATTTTTCCCTGTAAAATGCTCCTCCAGATAAATGATGGATTATGCCTAAGGTTGGAATTTATAAATTGAGTATACTTGAAATACTTGGATTTTAAAACTATTTCCATAATGGGGTTCAGTTATTGTAAGAGTCTCAACCCTTATTTTACCAAAAGAGTTTGGTTAAAGGCTTCAAGATTCCAAAAGCCCATGCACTCCTCTCTTTCGATACATAACATTTTTTCCCAGTTTGTCCAATAGATTTTTTTCCCCAAATCATTTCATCCCCCCCCCCCCCCCCCCCCCCCCCACCAAAATACATTCAACTGCTTTTGGATATCTTCACAAAGAGTCCAAGGAATTTAGAACACACTCAAAGCGTATGTTAGTATTGCTTGAGCCACAGATTTCAAGAGAACCTTTTTGCCTCTACTTAAGAAAAAATTATTGCGCCAATGATTCATCTTATTTAGGATCTTTACCTTCAAATTATCGAAAATCTCTATTTTGTTCCTTATAACCATAGAAGACAATCCTAGCTACTTTCCATGGATCGAGGCTTCTCTAAGATTAAAGATAGCTTTGATTTCTTTAGACCTCTTCCTATCTTTGTTCGGGCTAAAGGTTATGGAGGATTTTTCAAAATTGAAGATCTGACCCGAGGCAGTGGCGTAACAATCAAAGATGTCCTTAAGGCAGAGACACTCTTAGGTTGAGGCATTTGTAATTACTAAGCTGTCATCTAAAAAAAGAATGTGGGTGACACTCAAGTCATTGCTAAATTTCAAGCCCGAAATCATATTGTTCTTTTCGGCTATATGGAGTATACTTGACAATGCTTCCGTAAATAAAATGAAAAGATATGGAGATAGCGGACAACCTTTTCCATTGATCAGCTCCGAGAAGGTGGGGGTTTTAATACAATTCATGACAAATTTTCTCCAACTAAGTGAGAACCTCATTTTCTCCATAATTATGTCCACAAAACACCACTCAACCATGTCATACGCCTTGATTATGTCAGGCTTCAAAGTAACCAAACCTTTCTTGCTTGTCTTTCTTCTTCTAAGAGTGTGAAGACTCTCGTATCATATGATAAAGTTATCTGAAATCGGTTTGCTCGGAATAAAAGCACTTTGATTTGGAGATATGATCCCCTCAAGAAGGCTCTTCGGTCTGTTTGCTATTGATTTGGCCATGATCCTGTTGGAAAATGCTTATGAGTAAGCATTTTGAGGCACAATTTTAAGCATTGTCCACTTCATGTTAGTGGTTGTTATTGAATGATTCGGATACTCCTCTGTGAGTAGTTCGAAATGGTATATTCATATGCTTAAAATGGTCCTTGGGTGAATGAGAAATTGTTGCTCAAAGTTCACCCATTGGTGTTAGAAAATAAGGAGAAATGAGCTTGTCCCGCATGGGAAAGCTAATAGAGAGAAATTGTCTTTATATATGATTACTCATATGTAGATGGGTAAGTGTTATAAGGATAGAGGCTCTCTCTACGTGCGCGCGCAGGGGGGTGCAAATCAAAATCCGAACAGGCGTGACTCGTGTGCACCCGCGCGTCCTGCGTACACGAATGACGGACCAAATTATGCGAGCCCGGCCCAACCAATTTTTGCAAGTCTCTTTATTTTTTCCAAACCTTTTGAAGTTCCATAACAGTTAATTTAATTCTATTAAATTAATTTTGGGGATACTTCAAGTGAAAGGTCTCTCATTATGAGATTTAATTGGCATGTTTATTTTCCTTCTATAAAAGGGGAGTGTTTTCATTTTTGAAAAAGATACAACACACAAGGAAAAGATTCTCCCTCGGTTTTTCATTGTTTTCGATTTTGGAAGAGTTCAAACACTTTGTGGTTCGTTAAACAAGTTTGATGGTGCCCATACTCGTTCGTTTTCCATTGCATCCTGGGAAACAAACGTCTCATGTTCTACTGCACCTTCGGTAGGGGAAGAATTTATTTTAAGGAGATTGTTGGCATCAACGAGACTTGGGAAAGTGAAGCAGTGGTTCGGTTCTGACTCAAACATTGTCTTCAGAGGTTGACTTTTTCAGAGGTAGACACTTTCATCAAAGTCAGGGGCGTCGCGTCAGAGGCTCACTTTCATCATCGTCAGAGGCTCAACTTCAGCATACATTCAGAGGCAGAGGCACTAAACTTTCAGAGTTAGACGGACAAAGCTTGGGTCTGCCTTTAGGGTCTGCACCAGGGTCTGATTTTACTCTCCAGGGTCTGCTCGTGTGGGTCTGCTCTACCCACCAGGGTCTTTCGTCGGACGCATCTTCAGGGTCTGCAACATGGACTGGATCTGATTGAGGCTAATTCAGATTTCTCAACTACCCGTTAAATAATATTTGTGATACAGTCTTAAAACAAATCGTCCTGTGGATATGGAAATCAGTCCAAACATAATTGATCCGAATGTGGCAGCCTCTTCGGCTGGCCAAAATATTGTGGCAGCCCCCGTGGATGACCAAAGTGAAGTGGCAGCCTCTTCGGCAGGCCAACTTGCTTCAGCCTCTGGGCTTAATATGGCAGCCGATGTGGCTGGTCAAGGTGTTGCTGCCTCTATGGCTAGACAATCTGTTGGACATGTGAGCCATGTCAATCCTGCTGCGGAAAAACCTGAAAAATTCACTAGTCAGAATTTCAAAAGGTGGCAACAGAAGATGTTCTTTTACTTGACCACGTTGAACCTTGCGAGGTTCCTAAAGGAATATGCTCATGTACCCAAAGAGGGTGAGATTGACATTCAAGTCATCAGTGCCATCGATGCTTGGAAACATTCTGAATTCCTATGTCGGAATTATGTGCTGAATGGGTTAAGTGATTCATTGTACAGTGTGTACGCCGGAATGAAAACAACAATAGGGCTTTTGGAATCTTTAGATCGGAAATATAAAATTGAGGATGCCGGTACTAAGAAATTTGTCGTTGTACGAGCCAAAATTGGCCCAAGGGTAATTTCGGTCTTTCGCTTCAGACCCTCTGCTAAATGCACCCCTGAAGCCTCCTTATCAAACCCCAAAGACATAATGTCGGTCCAGGCCCGATGAACACCAACACCCGTAACCGAAGGAACATCCAGAGGCCGGCCCACGTAATGACTCGGTTCATAAACTACACCCACAAACTCAACAGTTGCCAGCCAACAACGGGCAAACACAATAAAACCCCCCTCATGAAGTCAACCGTTATCGACGCCCAACGGACAAGCAATCAAAGAGCAATAAATGCACACAAATGCATGTATATAAGAGAAGAGGCTCCAGAAGAAAAGGGCATTCAACTTCTAGCTCTCCTACCCATAGCTTTGGGACATCCTCAAGCTCGCCACTCCTTCCACTTACCGCCCCCACGGCAGTCTACGGAGTTCAAGGTAGCATCCAACCTTGACCTTCCATCTACTACTACCTTTGTCCATTTACTGACTTGGGCGTCGGAGTGCCCCCGGCACCCACCACACCGGTGGGCAGTACTCCCGCTCACTCTACATATTTGTTTTGCAGGATCGCCAGAGCCCCTATACAAAATCTCAATTGTAGACCTGGAGCGAAAATCAGCGTCTACAATTTGGCGCCCACCGTGAGGCCCTAGCGATTTGTAGCATGCATAGATTTTTCCTTCAACGATCTTTTCAGATACCCCTACTCGCCTAGCTACATCATTCACAAATGGGGCAATCAAAAATCCACCATCAGACGACCACCCACAAAATCACCAAAGAAGAAGCCAAGTCCCTCAAGTAGACCGATCATAATTAGCCACCTCCTCAATGCAAAAAGAAATGCAAGAGTTCAAGAGGGCAATTCTCTTCAATCTACCTGAAGTCAGACTACCACAAAGAAAAATGTGTCATGAATATTTACATGAAAGGAGTGTCATCAATTCTAGACTTTATTCGACCATAGTCTTATGGACCTACATCAGGAGCAAGACGTCTCCCTTCAATGGAACTATGTTTCCTACCATTTACTTCACATGATAAAGTGATGTGTTTGGCATGAGGTGAATAACCCAGTCGACGGTACCCGAATGAAGACTTAGCGTGGACATCCTGGTTAACATTACCAGGTATGGCTTGTACATTTTTAATGAAGTCCTAGTCAACATTAGAAAGGCACGAGACTTATAATAGGTGTCGTAGTTTGGGGCTTGTTATGGATGCCCCAACGGATACTACACTATGTAGCTTGATAATTTTTATGGGTGTCCCAGTCGAAATTAATATGTGGCTTGGGGCTTGTAATAGATGTCATAGTTGGTATTGCAATTTATAGTATGAAACTCGATATGGGTGTCTCAATCGACACAATAATTTATAACTAGGTAATGGTTATGGATGGATAAGTCGACATTCACAATGTCTGGCATATAACTTATTAGGGATGCCCTACTCGATATTAGAGTATTGTTGAGGATGTCCCAACTGATATTACTTTATGTAGCTTGTCACTTGCTAAAGATTCCACTCGACACCCCACACAATAAGTTTGTTCATTTGTTTAAAATCCCATCTGACACGAAATGGAAGAAGACTCGACCTGTTTGAGGTACCATTAAATAAAACATGCCCATAATTTGAAACCTCCACTCGACCAAAAATTGGGCCAGATGTATCCAAATTTTCCATACACAATAGCCAAGCATTAGCTGTCAAACGAAAGCATGAAAAATATAAGAGCAATATTCATACGGTGTGCAAGGATGGGCCTTGAAGCTCACTACCTATTATGACAATTAAATAGAGCCCACGCTACATGTAGAGTAAAGTATTGGTGCCCATTTCTTGCATAGAATCGAACGACCCGTCAGATCCAATTTCTCTCTCCGAACTGATGAATCCAGCCAACCACTCAAACTCAGCCTGCCATCTCATCGTGCAAACCTACACAGAAACCCACTCCATGATAATGCCATCACCAGCCCAGCAGCGCACCAGCCCAAACTTGGCCCATGATCCCCTTGGCCATCATTTCCAAGTCATAGGCTGCAGAATTCGGCCTATCTTGGGCTGAATTGTAAGCATAAACATATCAATATCTCTCTTAAGAGCAGTCAAATAACCCACACGACAGTCCACTACTTGTGAGTTGGCAAGCACTTTGTTGTGTCGTCACCAAGTTTCCATTCAAACTAAAACTCTCATTTCAGACACATGACCTAATTCTTCACAGAAGTGGCGGATTCAAAACTATATTTGTCGAAAGAGTTGATCCTAAAACTATTCTTGAAGGAGCCTTCATGGAAGATGTAATGGCGACTGCTTCCTGGAGGACACATGCAGGGCTATGGAGGATAAGATGTGGTTGTAGTATGATAGGATATTGACTTAACATTCTCGAGGATTTGTCCAGCAATTAATTACATAAATCTTAGAAGAGATTGTAGGGAGCATAGCATTACGCTCTCGTACAAGACTGCCATCTCTCCAGAAAGTCAAATTAGCTTGTGGTAGCAACAGTCCAGGATCAGTGCAACGACATTTGACATCAGGACCAATCTTCTCGATCACATCAAACCTCACCATTCCACCATCCACAATGAGTTCATCCCCAACTTTCACATCTTCAGCAAAACCATCATAGTTGACAGTGATAGTTGTGTTCTGGGCGAGGTGCATCAAAAGCTCTAACACTAAAAGTCCAGATCTCACCATCCTCAGCTTTGGCAGAGGGAGCGCCGCCGAGATCGCCCATGTAAATCTCACTGCCTTCAGTATCCATCATAATCGCAACGGCAAATCCCTTCTCCTCATTCAACCTCCTCAGGCGCTCAATCACTCGTCTATGCCAGTCGCGCGTGCAGTGACACATATTAATTCTCTCCACGTTTATCCCGCCAACCGCCAACGCCTCCAGCTGCTCGAACCCGCACGTGGCCGGGCCGATAGTGCACAAGAGCTTCGTCCTTCTCGTGCTCCTGAATCCATTCTCCTTCAACTCCACTTCCGTCACGGAATCCACTTCAATCAATGAGGAATCCATATAACTCGCCGGCATCTGCGTCACGTGTGATAGAATCTCGGACATTCCATTATCAGTGGTAAGAACTTTCGGATCTGAAGACGACGATGATGACGGCGTGTTCGCTTTGAATGTGAAAAAACGTTGTTTAGTTGTGACCGGGTACCGGCAATTGGAGGTTGCGAGGGAGGGAGTGAATAGAGACGAGTGTTTGGGAAGAGTAATGTAGGATGGAGTGAAGAAGTGAAGCGATTGCGACATGTCGTTCGTTCGGCGTTTTCCGGTAACTCTTTAAATGTACAATTTTCAAATGAGAGAAATGAAATGAACAGTCGTTGGCTTCAATACATAGATCTATGAAGCCTCCTATTATTTCACGCTTCGACGATATTGTTCTGGCAATTGGGGAGTACTTAGAGAAGTATTTGATGTATTTTTTTCCCATGCTTGAAAGTGCAGCAGAGCTATCAGTCCACACATCTGGTGTTGTTGATGACACGACCAATTCATTGGGAAATAGAATATTGGAGATACTCTGGAAACTTTCAAGGTTTTAAAGGCTCTCTGAAAATCAGTAGTTGATGCCCAACGCACCTCATATTGTTCAGTTCCTAGATGGTTCGTACATGGAGAAAGAAATGGATGATGTGGTGTCGAAGACATCAGTCGGGGTTCTTGGAGACCTAGCAGATACATTGGGCAGTGCTATAGCTTTCTTGATTCAGAATTCTGTCGAATAAAGACTTTTTAAATGAAAAATTTATCATCGGATGATCATGTGGTCAAGGAATCTGCCGAATTGATCAAGATTGGCTATCAGCAAAGCAATTTTTGAAGCCAGTGCCCCCTCATATATTCTAGTACTTACATGTATTTTTTCTACAAATGGAAGAAATGGAAAAAGTGTAGTGTGGGAGGACTGAGAGGGAACCTGAACACAACTGCCAGTGTCGTCTCCCGTGACTCAACAATAATGGTTTGTGAAGTGAACAGTGCTATCAGTGTTTGGAGAATTTTACTCTGATGAAAAAAAAAACTTGCACTCGTTTTCAGACCAATTCCAATCGGTCTACCCCCATATGATCAAGTGTAGATCACTCGTAGAACCAGCGAAATCAGATCCCGACAGCTTGTCGAAATGACACCTCAAAGTTTGGATTTTCTACAAACACATGATATCGGCTGGGTGAGATCCTTAATTTATGTTCCGGCTTTATAAACATTCCAGAGTCCTAAGATTTTTCGACGCCTATAAAAACAATCAGGCCAGGCGACATGTTCGCTTTCTTAGTCGTCCGAATGTCAGTAGGTTCATTCCCAATGTGCCCAGACAGCTTCAGTCCTTCGCAATATCGACTCACAACTGACCGAGACCATTCGACTGTAGTTGACTGGCATAAAGCCATTCAGGAAGTGAATTTAATTCGCCAACTTGGAATCTTGAATAATCTCAGTCGACTTGTAGCTAGAAGCCAGATGGCTGAGGTCTCTTTTCTGAAGTTATGATATGTCCTGCTGAGAGATGACAACTAATGTGAGACTTGATTTACATTGGTGGCTTGGTAGCATTGGCTATTTCCCAACCATTTTCGTCTGGACAAACAAACGGCAAACCTTGAGACACCATTGGGGGAAACCTTGTCACAACATGCTCTTGGAGACTGAACTGCACGAACTTTAGGACCTTCAGAAGCTGCTTGAGGATTCCGAGTGCAAGATCCACACCCATCAAAAGACTATCCATGTTGGGTTTTCCTTCATTTCGGCAGCTAATGCCCCCCTCTCTCCAACAGACGATGTGGGACAATTTGTTGGTTTTGTCGTGTGTTGGGACCTAGGACATGTCTCTCGGGTTTTAAAGTTTTTGGAATCAAGTTCTTACTCATTTCTCTTTCCAAAGGTGTGTAAGTCTTGTAGGACCACTTGTGTATCTAGTTCCAGGTGACCCCTCATATATAAAGCCCATTAAAAAAAAAAAAACTACATGGCTCCAAAAAGGTTCGCAAGCTGTCCAGTGCTCAAGATACCCTCCAGTCTCCATCAAGCTTCACGTGACGCTTGAAGAAAAATCCATTCAATAAAAGATATTCACAAGCGACAGAGTGAAGATAAAGTGAAGCCTACCACCTCATACTGAAAAAGGTTGGCATCAAGGAATGGTGTCATTAAACACAACACACACAAAGGTTTTTCATTGATCAATTGTCTTACTCGACATATTTGAGATGATAAAATACCTTGTTCGTTCAATTCCCACGCAACAAGGTGGATGGCAATCGACCCACGGTATATAAAGAAAATTACCAGCTCTTCCTTAGACGACATGAAAGAATGAGGATTGTAGAAGGAGGAATGAAGACCCTCATTGGTCTGTCATGTCTTGTAGAATAAGGAATGAGAACCCTCATGGACCTTCATCAGGTCGTAGTCTCATGGTCTTTAAACGACAGAGTCTCAGACTACAAGTCCTGTAGAATGAGGAATTACACCATCATTGACCTTTGTCAGGACTTATAGAATGAGGAATGAGACTCATCATTGACCTTCTTCAGGTCTAGTAGCGAAGAAATGATGACCTTCTTGGACCATTATCAAGACCATTCGACAGGTCCATACGACCGTAGTCTCATGGACCCTCATCAAGAGAATGAGTGATAACCTTCATAGACCTTAATCTGGTCTAGTAGTATGATAAGGAAATACTCTTGGACCATGGTCAGGTCTGTAGAGTGAAGACTTTCATAGACCATCTAGTCCAAACGACATTGAAGTCCTCTGGTCATTTGACCCGTAGTATGAGGATTATCCTAACATGCATCTGGTTCAGTCGACCGGGGACTTCCCTCATTGACTCATGACGAGTCAAATGAAGACATAGACTTCCTACAGTCCATACGACAATGTCGTGTGAAACAACTCCTGAACCTTCATCTGGTTCAGTCGACCGGAGATATCCCTCATTGACTCATGTCGAGTCAAGTTGAAGACATGGATTGCACATGTCGTATGACTGATAAAATTCCTGGTCTCATCAAGTCCAGTCGACTCGGGACATCCCTCATTGACTCATGTTGAGTCAAGTTGAAGACATGGATTGCGCATGTCGTATGACTGATAAACTTCCTGGTCTCATCAAGTCCAGTCGACCGGGGACATCCCTCATTGACTCATGTCGAGTCAAATTATAGACATTGATTACACGTGTCGTATGACTTATATATTCCTGGTCTCATCAAGTCCAGACGACCGGGGACATCCCCCATTGAGTCATGTCGAGTCAAATTATAGACATGGATTACACGTGTCGTATGACTTATATATTCATGGCATCATCAAGTCCAGACGACCGGGGACATCCCCCATTGACTCATGTCGAGTCAAATTATAGACATGGATTACACGTGTCGTATGACTTATATATTCCCGGCCTCATCAAGTCCAGACGACCGGGGACATCCCCCATTGACTCATGTCGAGTCAAGTTGTAGACATGGAATATACATGATGTATGACTTATATCTTGACCTTCATCTGGTTCAATCGATTGGGTACTTCCCCAATGGCTCTGATAGAGTCAAGTTCATTATCCCGACCATCATCTGGTTCGGTCGACTGGGTACTTCCCCAATGGCTCTGATAGAGTCAAGTTCATTATCCCGACCATCATCTGGTTCGGTCGACTGGGTACTTCCCCAATGGCTCATGTAGAGTCAAGCTCATAACTTTACATTCGTTTAATTCAATCAATAGGCAGCATTAACACTCGAATACGCCTACATACTATGGCCTCGTCCCAAGTGACACACGCATCAAGTACTCTCCAAACCAAGGACTCATTGACTTAGAGAGTAGGGGACAAACTGTACGGGCCAAAATTGGCCCAAAGGTAATTTCGGTCTTTCGCTTCAGACCCTCTGCTAAATGCACCCCTGAAGCCTCCTAATCAAACCCCAAAGACATAATGTCGGCCTAGGCCCGATGAACACCAACACCCGTAATCGAAGGACCATCCAGAGGCCGGCCCACGTAATGCCTCAGTTCATAAACTACACCCACAAACTCAACAGTTGCCAGCCAACAACGGGCAAACACAATAAAACCCCCCCTCATGAAGTCAACTGTTATCGACGCCCAACGGACAAGCAATCAAAGAGCAATAAATGCACACAAAGGCGTGTATATAAGAGAAGAGGCTCCAGAAGAAAAGGGCATTCAACTTCTAGCTCTCATACCCATAGCTTTGGGACATCCTCAAGCTCGCCACTCCTTCCACTTACCGCCCCCACGGCAGTCTACGGAGTTCAAGGTAGCATCTAACCTTGACCTTCCATCTACTACTACCTTTGTCCATTTACTGACTTGGGCGTCGGAGTACCCCTGGCACCCACCACACCGGTGGGCAGTACTTCTACTCACTCTACATCTTTGTTTTGCAGGATCGCTAGAGCCCCTATACAAAATCTCAATTGTAGACCTGGAGCGAAAATTATCGTCTACAGTCGTAGGCCGCTTCCTAGATTTTAATATGGTTGATTCCAAAACTGTATTAAGCCAAGTACAAGAACTGCAGATTATTCTAGCAGAAATTCATGCTGAGGGGATGGTTTTAAGTGAAACCTTACAAGTAGCCTCGATAATTGAGAAACTACCACCTGGTTGGAAAGATTTCAAGAATTATCTAAAGCATAAGCGAAAAGAAATGAGCATTGAAGACTTGGTTCTTAAGCTTAGAATTGAGGAAGATAACAGAGTATCTGACAAGAGATGGATAACTCATGGGGCCAAAGCAAATATTTTTGAACATGGCCATAAGAACAAGAAACTCAAGAACAAAGGGTCAAAGATAGGCCCTAAAGGAGGAGTTTCCAAGAAATCCAAATTTCAAGGTAGATGCTTCAACTGTGACAAAATGGGTCACAAGTCTTCTGAGTGCAGACTGCGGAAGAAGAAAAAAAAAGCAAGAGGCTAATGTGATGGAAAACGTAACTCAAGATGTTTCAGACATTAACCTCTCTGCTGTGGTTTCTGAGGTGAATCTGGTGGGTTCTTACCCAAAAGAGTGGTGGATTGATACTGGTACCACTCGACATGTGTGCTCGGACAAGAGCATGTTTTCTTCATTTGAGCCTGCTGGTAATGGGGAAAAAATATACATGGGAAATTCAGCAACATCTGAGATTGAAGATCAAGGAAAGGTGATTCCGAAGATGACCTCTGGGAAAGATTTGACTTTGAACAACGTTCTGTATGTACCAGAAATACGGAAGAATCTTGTGTCTGGATCACTTCTGAACAAGAATGGATTTCAGATGGTGTTCGAGTCTGGTAAAGTAGTTTTGACTAAAAATGGGATGTATGTGGGAAAAAGGTATGTAACTGATAGGCTCTTTAAGCTCAATGTAATGGTTGTTAAACCCAAGAATATCAATAAAGCTAGTTCTTCTGCTTATATTGTTGAGTACTCTATGTTGGTTATTATCTAGGTCCCAAGATCAAACAAGACATGAAATTAATGTGCGAATACATCAACGGAGGTAGCGGAATACTCACATCGATCGGTTGAGTCGATTTGGAGACGAATCAAGGCCAAATAGCCACTGCCAAGGACGCCAAACTGCTGCTGCAGTTCACTGCCTCCATTTTCAGAATTTTGAGATGACAAACGGAGCTCCAAGCCTCGTCTAACGGATCCCGGCTCATGGGTGAACCTCCCTACCACCTTCGCAAGACTCGTAAGTGTGCTAGCACTTGGATTTCCACCATGAAAATCCACTCTTGCTTCCCTATATGTCACGCCATTTCTGGTTCAAAACTAGTGAGTGTTTTTTTCTGTTTTGGCGTGAGGAGAAGAGAGAAATTGAGAGAGAAGAAATTGTGTTAAGTTATTACAAAAAGTGGTATAACATTTGTTTATATATTTTCCAAAAATAATAAATGTTTTTACCATTTAATTTGCTTTCAAAAAACAAATTAAATCTATTGTAATGTCCTTGAGTGTTCCACACTCCAAAGTCAAAAGTCCATCGCAAGTCCATCAAGTCACATCTACTTTAATAAAGTGACATGTTGTCATTTCACATCACTCAAAGTGACATTTGATTTGACGCTTGATGCGACTAATGATTTGACGCTTGATGTGACTTGCGTCGCCGCACTCGAATTCGAAATATGAATGCGCTCGCAATCACACTCGGGCTCGGGTTCGCTAATTCCAAATTAACGAACTTTTCGTTGCGTCGTAATTAAATGATTACGCCTAGCGAATTCACTATTCACGTCGCTAACGAATTAATTCTAAATTAATTCGTTCGCCCGAATTAAAATCTAATTTTAATTCCGCGTTGAAATCTAATTTCATTTAATATATCGAATATATTAATTTACCAATTAATTCCAAATTAATCGTTATCTCTCTATAGACGATATTTTATCCTAGATAAAATATCTCCGTAATTAATCCTAGATTAATTTTCTCTCTCTTCTATATAATCCCAGATTATTCAAGAGTGCGAGTTGTGCGTCATTGGTGGATTATCGGGAAGCGACCCATGAGATCCCCGGATAAGTTGGCAGAAAATATGGTCGTCGGAGTATCCGAATCACGTACGTACCAAGTACTACGTTCTACCGATTTACGAGACAAGGTCGACTCCTAGCAAAGCACCAAGTCTACCCAATTCTCCAGACATATCCATTTAAGAATATTAAGATCTGTATCAAGCGTAGTATACCATTGTATTGTGTGTATCGGCCCAGTATCGGATAGTCACGTGCTAGGGCTGGGGCTGGATAAGTGTCTACCCCGTCCGAAGCACATATCGGATGTCTGGTAACATAGTCTCTATAATCGGATATTCATGACCTGGTCACAATATCCCGATTGGTTGCGCAACACTCAAGAGCACTAGTACCGTATCCTGCGTGACATCATCTCCAATATGACTGAAGTGATACTTCCGTCTTGACATCACACCCAATACACTACGACTCTCTGATAAACCCAGAAGTGGTGTACGCAGAACCGGTTAAAGCCCTGTACCACCAAGACCAAAGTCTATCGATTATCGTAAGTATTAGCGATGTAAGTCTCAGGTTAAGACTTTACACACCTACCTTGATTTCGGCCTCCCATAGACACATAGTCATAATACCAATGGGATTCCGAGGGATCTATCCAGAGCGAAGCTGTTTCCCATACTATCGGTGAAACACGACCTCCTATCGCACTTGCATAAGTATCCGATACTTATATATATGAGAACTATGTCGTTGTGCCCTCACAACGCACACAAGTGCAATACTAGCCTATTCCGCATTATCGATGTCCAGTCTCGATAATACTCCGGCTAGGGATATTTAATGATTAATCATTCGGGGATCGATACTGTCTCATATCATTCTCAGTCCAGGAACTAATCATAGGGACCTCTCTTCATTTATATATATATGGTGATCTAATCACAAATGATGAGAGTGCAATTTCCTTGTCACATAGTTAATTTGCTACAACAACACAATGATCTGTGCAAATAGTGACGCTATGGGTCATTTTGTCCAACACTCTAGTCTATGGCATGGTAGATTAGGACCTGTTAATTTTAATTCATTGCGGAAATTAATTAACATGAATCACATTCCCAATTTTAAAATTGATAACAAACATAAGTTTGATACTTGTGTTGAGGCAAAACTAACTAGATCATCATTTCATAGTATTGAAAGAAACTATGAACCACTTGATCTAATTCATACCGATGTATGTGATTTTAATTCAATACAATCGAGAGGCGATAATAAATATTTTATTACCTTTATTGATGATTGCACGAGATTTTGCTATGTGTATTTGATGAAAAGAAAGGACGAAGCTATAAAGAAATTTGTTTTCTATAAGAATGAAGTTGAGAACCAACTGAATAAAAGAATTAAGGAGTTAAGAAGTGATCGTGGTGGTGAGTATGTTTTTCCTTTTGAATCACTTTGTGAACAAAATGGAATCATACATCAAACCACAGTCCTTATTCACCTCAATCCAATGGGATTGCAGAACGGAAGAATCGTACCTTGAAAGAGATGATGAACGCTATGTTAATCAGCTCTGGTTTACCTCATAATATGTGGGGAGAAGCTGTTTTATCAGCTAATTACCTTTTAAATAAGGTACCACGGAAAGAAGCAAGGAAAACTCCTTATAAAATGTGTAAAGGAATAATACCTTCCTATAAATTCCTACGAGTGTGGGGGTGTCTTGCCAAGGTAGTCATTCCTCCACCTAAGAAGGTGAAGATAGGACCAAAAACTGTTGATTGTATTTTCATAGGATATGCACATAACAGTAATGCTTATCGATTTCTTGTGTATGAGTCTAATATACCAAATATTCACAAGAATATGATAATGGAGTCGAGGAATGCATCATTTTTCGAATACGTTTTTCCTTGTAAAATTATTTCGAATTCAAATGTGCACAAACGGACACATGAGACTATCATTGAAGATATTTAGGATCAAGAACACATAAATTTTCCAGAGAATCAACAAGTTGTTGAACTTGAACCAAGACGTAGCAAAAGAGCTAGAACAGAAAAATCATTTGGTCCAGATTTTCTGACATTTTTGCTAGAAAATGATCCTCAAAGCTATAACGAAGCTGTAAGGTCAGCTGATGGTGCTTTGTGGAAAAATGCCATCAATAGTGAAATTGAATCCATCTTAAAAAATCACACATGGGAGTTAGTGGATCTTCCTTCATAGTGTAAACCTTTAAGGTCCAAGTGGATTTTCAAAAGGAAAATAAAGGCAGATGAATCAATTGACAAGTACAAAGCAAGACTTGTAATTAAAGGTTACAGACAACGTGAAGGTCTTGATTACTTTGATACTTACTCTCTTGTAATGAGAATAAATTCCATAAGTACTAGCGATTGCAGCTTTGCGCAATCTTGAGGTACATCAGATGGATGTGAAAACAGCCTTTCTGAATGGAGATTTAGATGAATAAATCTACATGGAACAACCTGAAGGCTTTATAGCTCCAGGACAAGAAAATAAAGTGTGTAAGTTAGTTAAATCCTTGTATGGATTGAAACAAGCTCTGAAACAGTGGCATAAAAAGTTTGATGATACCATGTTGGCAAATGGTTTCAAAATCAAAGAATGTGATAAATGCATTTATGTCAGAGAGACAGAAGTTGGCTATGTCATTTTATGTCTCTACATTGATGACATATTGATTGTCGGAAGTAATGTTAAAATGGTGAAATCTACCAAGAATATGCTGAAATCCAAGTTTGACATGAAAGACATGGGTCTAGCAGATGTCATTATGGGAATAAAGATCTCGAGAAGTCCAGATGGACTTATTATTGATCAGTCGCACTATGTGGATAAAATTCTTGGTATATTCAACAATGATGATTCTGTTGTGGCTAGAACTCCTTTAGACGTGAGTCTACATCTATCAAAGAATAGAGGAGAGGGTATATCTCAAGTAGAATACTCTAGAGTGATTAGGAGTCTGATGTATTTATCAAGTTGTACAAGGTCTGATATAGCATGTACAGTAAACAAGCTCAGCAGATATATGAGTAATCCATGGGTTGATCACTGGAAAACAATAGTGAGAGTACTCAGGTACCTACATTTTACTCGTAACTATGGGTTGCACTATCATAGATATCCAGCCGTAATCGAATGATACAGTGATGTAAACTGGATATCTGATATGAAAGACTCAAAGTCTACCAGTGGCTATGTGTTTACACTAGCAGGTGCAGCTATATCATAGAAATCCTCCAAACAGAATGTGATAGCCAGATCTACAATGGAACCATAATTCATTGCATTAGATAAGTGTGCTGAAGAAGCAGAATGGCTGCGAAATTTTCTAGAGGATATTCCAAGTTGGCCTAAGCTAGTGCCAGCAATTTGCATTTATTGCGATAGTCAATCTGCAATTGGAATGGCACATAACAATATATATAATTGTAAGTCTAGACGTATTCGTCGTAGACACAATACCGTTAGACAATTACTCTCTACTGGAGTTATTTCGATTGACTATGTAAAGTCAAAGGATAACATTGCAAATTCGCTAACCAAAGGGTTAAATAGAGAGTTAGTTGTGAAATAATCGAGGGGAATGAGACTAAAGCCCATTAGATAAATGTTTATTATGAAGGAAAACCCAACCTTGTTGACTGGAGAACCCAAGATCTAGGTTCAATGGGACAACCTACTCGTAAATGACATAATTGGTTCATTGTGGGGGTTACCCTCTAGTCCATTCCTATGGTGATATGAAACAGTGATGCTCATATGGATAGAGGTTGAGCAAAGGCTTTTAATGATTCTTATGTATCGGGAATCCGAGCAAAGTATTACGAGATACTCTTAAATAAGAAATCACTTATGTGGGAGAGAAGTGGGGTCGCTTCAAAAGGAATTGTACGGGGCTCAATTCTTAAAAACTCTTGCAGAACCAGGTAGATGTTCATGGCCAAAATGAACATAACAATGAGAACTCAGATGTGTTAGGTAAAATATCTGTGTCATATATGTTTTCCATTTACATGAACGGCAGTACAGTTCAATGACATCGTGTCCACTGTCAGCCAGTAAATGAGATATATTTTCACAATGGAATGTTCAAAGGCTGAGGCCTACCTATCCTATGCAGGTGTTGAACCGTAGAACTCTTCAAGGTCAAATAAAATATTTCTATAAAATAATTTTATTTGACGTTTTTCACCAATTTCATTCATGTGGGGGATTGTTGGAAAATGCTTATGAGTAAGCATTTTGAGGCACAATTTTAAGCATGGTCCACTTTGTGTTAATGGTTGTTATTGAATGATTCGGATACTCATTCGTGAGTAGTTCGAAATAGTATATTCATATGCTTAAAATGGTGCTTGGGTGAATGAGAAATTATTGCTCAAAGTTCACCTATTGGTGTTAAAAAAATAAGGAAAAATAAGCTTGTCCCACATGGGAAGCTAATAGAGAGAAATTTTCTTTATATATGATTACTCATATGTAGATGGGTAAGTGTTATAATGATATAGGCTCTCTCTACGTGCACGCGCAGGGGGGTGCAAATAAAAATCCGAACAGGCCTGACTCGTGTGCACCCGCGCGTTCTGCGTACACGAATGCCGGAACAAATTGTGCGGGCCCGGCCCAGCCAATTTGTGCAAGTCTCTTTATTTTTTCCAAGCCTTTTAAAGTTTCATAACAGTTAATTTAATTCTATTAAATTAATTTGGGGGTTATTTCAAGTGAAGGGTCTCTCATTATGAGATTTAATTGGCATGTTTATTTTCCTTCTATAAATGGGGAATGTTTTCGTTTTTGAAAAAGATACAACACACAAGGAAAGAATTCTCCCTCGATTTTTCTTTGTTTTCGGTTTTAGAAGAGTTCAAACACTTTGTGGTTCGTTGAACAAGTTTGGAGGTGTCCATACTCGTTCGTTTTCCATTGCATCCTGGGAAACAAACATTTCATGTTCTATTACACCTTCGGTAGGGGACGAATTTGTTTTAAGAAGATTGTTGGTATCAACAAGCCTCAGGAAAGTGAAACAGTGGTTCGGTTCTGACTCAAACATTGTCTTCAGAGGTTGACTTGTTCAGAGGCAGAAGCTTTCATCAGAGTCAGGGGCGTCGCGTTAGAGGCTCGCTTTTATCATCTTCAGAGGCTCAACTTCAGCAGACATTCAGAGGCAGAGGCACTAAGCTTTCAGAGTCAGACGCACAAAGCTTGGGTCTGCCTTCATGGTCTGCAACAGGGTCTAGTTTTACTCTCCAGGGTCTGCTCGTGTGGTTCTGCTCTGCCCACTAAGGTCTGCCATCAGAGGCATCTTCAGGGTCTGCAACAGGGTCTGAATCTGATTGAGGTTAATTCAGATTTCTCAACTACCCGTTAAATAATATTTGTGATACAGATCCTATAAACGAAATTACAAAGGCTAATTGAGCGAAAGGCAATGGCTGTTCTTAGGTTGTTTTATTTTGGGATCAAGGCTATTAGGGTATGGTTTAAGCTAAAGATGTATACTTGTGAGTTGAGAGTAGATAAACATGTTTAAATGACCTATTTATCTACTGATTTCCACTATTTTTGAAAGAAAACAGCTGGTAATCCATCCGAACTAAAGGCTTTAATAGGGTGTATCTGAAAAATGGCATCTCTAATGTCATCATCTATGAATGGCTTCTCTATGATCATTTGTGCTTCAATGAAGAGGCTGGTTCTGATATCCTCTACTGCAAGGGTCGTATGATTTTTTCAGGGAGCTGTGGATCTGAATAGGTTGGTGAAGTAGTCATAAACACATATCTAATGCATTCCTCATCCTCTTTCATGCCCCCATTATTGGTTTGGATTCCCTTAATTGTATTCTATTTCCTCCACTCATAAGCTTTTGCGTGAAAAACTTGGTGTTCATATCCCCCTCTTTTAGCCAAGTCATCATTGGCCATTGTCTCAAGTGGACTTACTGTTCATGGAGAAAGCAATCAATTTCCTTCTCCACTTCTCTGATGCCCTTCCCATCCTGATAATGATCCTCTTCGTTCTTTAATTTTTGAAGCCTCTGAGTCAGTTTCTTCACTCTAGCAGATTTCCCCAAACACATGAACACTCCAGTTTTTTAGCATTTTCAAACTTCTACAACTCTGTCCTTGTAAATTCTGGATCTGATCAATTTGGTGGTCCTAGCCCGAGTCATTCCAACAGTCCTCAATGATCTTTTTGCAATCTTCATGGAACTCCACATATTTTCATAAAATGGGTGTCTTTCCCTTTTCTAGTTCAGTGCTCCCCTCCAGGTTTTTCCAGAAAATTCCAATAAGATTGGAAGATGATCCGAGCTCTACACGTCTAAATTACTAACAGATAGCAAAAAGTTTAAGTTTTCCCAATTTGAGTTGCATAGGAACCTATCCAATCTTTCTTCCACTAAGTCAGCTCCAAATCGATGGTTTGACCATGTGTAAGGGTATCCTTTATACCCTAAATCTTGTAACCCACTCTCTCGCAAAACTATCCCAAACTCATTCAAGGGTTTTGTTGTGTTGATAGTTGCTCTGATTCTGACAAATTTCCCCATACATGTTCTAAAGTTATCAGTATCAACCTCTACTACTCTTCCAATTTACTCTCCCAAAATCTTGCAGCAGTCTCACTCATACACATGACTGGAATTTTATGAAGTTGAATCCATATGGGGATAAATTTGAACCTCTGCTTTGACAAATCCCCAAGCCCAACTAAGGTGTTCAAGATTAGTAAGGCATTGTCCAAATGCCATGCCCCCATTTAGGATCCTCCTTTTGTCTATCTCTTTGGAAAATCAGAACATGAAACTATTTTAACTACATTTAATGTCCTCCACACTTGCTGAATGGTTACTTTAAAGGCATTTGTATTTATAAGCTTTAAAGACATAACTTTACCCACCAAATAGAAAGAGAGAAGTTATGATCCTTCTGTTAACGATATATTCTCAAGATGTATTTTGATGATACAACACTAGAAGTCTTCGATGCGCATTAGCGAGATATTATAAAAAGATATCGAAGCACATTGGTGGTGAAGAGCAATGGATGTGAAGACAAGCTACAAATGAAGAAAATATTGTGTTGTCTTAGCTTATGGCTCTCTTTGTAAAGTGAGTTATTTATTTAAGTCTCTAAGCTCATAATGAAATTACCTACAAGCAATAGCGATAAATCGAACTCTATACCCAAGAGGGGGGTGAATTGGGTTATGGCTAAAATATGCGGAATTAAAACTTTTGCCTATTTTAACTAGATTTACTGATTAAGCTTTAGGTTGATTTTCTCTATTTCGATATACCACCTATATGCAAGTTTCTAATATATTTAAGCATGTAATAAATCAAACTTGCAATAAGTAAATAGTTAAGGGATAGAGAAAATAACACAGTGATTTATAGTGGCTCGGCAAACAATGCCTACATCCACTCACTCAAGCTGCGCTTAAAGCTTTTCAGTAATAACGAGTTTTCGTGGCTCACTCACAACCAATAGTTGTTACGCAAGGTGCATTCCGAACCTTTACACTTTGAGTTTTCTATGTAGGCTCACTCAAAAACCTTTACAATTACTCAAACAATAGGATTTCATAAACCGCAAATATTTTGTATAAGAAAGTTGTAAAACACACTTGGGCACTCACAATGATAAAGAAGATTGTGTGCGTTGGTTACCCAAATGATCAAAGCTCACTACTATTGTGTATGAAGGTGTAGTGTGTGTGAGCTTTTATGAATGAGTGTATAAGATTAAGAAGATTTATAAACACTCTTGTTTTTGCTCTATGAGATGATATAAAGGTTGTGTATTATGTCTCATGTATGGCAAAAACGAATTGGGGCTTCAATTTATAGTAAAATGCAAGACAAGCCCCAACAACTCTGATATCGGTATGTTGGTCTCTGAAACTGATATTCTGGTCTCCAAAGGATATATTACCATTCGGAGAAACTAGTCGTTAGACCGATATGGACATAGGTATGAAGACCGGTATCTAAACCGATATTAATACTAGTATGGTTTGGCCCAATTCCAGAATGTATGAAAAATTCATCTCTGACTGGTATGATGACCGGTATGTAACCGGTATGCCTGTCTAGACCGGTATGCCTCTCAGCAAGTTTCTGATGAACAGTCCATCATGACAGCACTATTTTGGCCATAAATTTCCCTAGAAAATTCTAAATCAAGATCCGTAAATTTTTACGTAAACTAGACACATAGATCTATCCACTGTAAAAATTTCAGCTTCAAAAATATTAAGATGAATTTTATGAAATTTGTATAATGTGACATGTATGCAGAAAACGCATATCTGAATATGTTGTAGTAATGACTCTAGCAAAAGTTCTATTTATCGAAATTGTGTTCCGTTTGAACCCTAGCAAACTACAGACACATATTTATCTAAAGGTATATCATTTGAAGTTTAATTCAACCATTTTCTAATTTTTGGAAGATTATTTACTGATGCACTTGTGCATTGAAATTCATTTTGATGCAAATAAAGTGCAAATGATTTATTAAGCATTCTAAGTCATTTTAAATGAAAATGATGCAAAATGTATGATTCCTAAGAGCTTTAAAACATTTGAATAAACTCTCTTACAATTAGTTTTATATCTTGATCATTATTTTGATCTTCATCTTGCTTGGCTCATTCTTTGACTTTTCATCATATTTTTGCCTCTTTATCATCTTTGATTTCTTGATTATCTTGTAGCAAATTTTAGCTCTTTATCAACAATTACTTCGGAATCATTTTTTAATGTTTCGCTAATGCGCGTCGAAGACTTTAAGTGTTGACGTCATCAAAATCCATTATGCGACTATGTCGCTAACATATAAGACATATGCACATTCATTAGGGGTGTTCATAGGGTCGGGTCGACCCGCGACCCGACCCGACCCGCAGAGACCCGACCCGGTCGGGTTTCTCCATTTTAAAATTTAATTTCGGGTCTGGCCTGACCCGACCCGAAATTTCGGATCGGGTCACGGGTTTAGGTCAGCAAACTCGGATTTGACCCGACCCGACCAGATGTAATGATAGTATATTATAATATATATATATATATATATTTAGTGGTAGATATTTAACAACAGAAGGCGTAGCACAAATGGTAAACTTATTAGGATACCTTGAAGAAGGTAGCAAGTTCGAATCTCACAGCTTGCGGTTTGAGAAATTAATTTTTCAATAAAAAATCAAGGGTTGTAGAGATTCGAACCTGAGGTTTCTGTGAAAGTTTGTTAATTCTTAACCATCTCTGCTGCATGCACTATTGAAAGTCTTCTCTCAATAAAAAATTTATATATTATATTACTATATATTATGTTGACCCGACCCGACCCGCAGTTTTTTTGACCCGACCAGCGCGGGTCACCTCCTCAAATTTCGGGTTTCGGGTCAGACGACCCGATCGGGTCAAAAAAATTTCGAAAAACCCGACCCGACCCGACCCGTGAACACCCCTAACATTCATATAGATGCATTATGGTCATGTGAAAATGTTTTAAATCTTCAAAAATAGTATTTTGACACTGAGACCAATATACCAATCCCCTATACCGACATACTGGTGTCTATGCTCTAGTTTGCAAAGCTACGAGAATCGGCATAGATCATATCGGTCTCACATACCGGTCTATGCTTTGTTTTACATATTCTCTGGAACCGACACAAATCATACCAGCCTACCTGAGATTTGCATAGTTACTGGAACCGGCATGAACCATACTGATGTCCATACCAGTTTTACATGCTATCGGCAACCAGCAAGTACCATACCAGTAACCATACTGGTCATCCAACCGGCATACCGACCTCTATACTGGTCAGTAATCCGGTATAACGTTTACATTTTCAAATGGTAATATAGCTGTTATACTTGGAAGACCGACATACCGATATCTGCAACCGGCATACCGGTCTCATGTAGAATATTTGGAGATTTTTACACCTTCACTATAAATAAGCTCCAAATTCATTTTTGCACAATAACAACACCTTCTAACACTTTATTGAAAGCAAAAATCAGAGAGAAACACGAACCTTCTTGATCAGTTCATTCTCATCTTTTTATAAGCTAATTACATAAATCTTCATATACATCTTAGTGAGCTTAGATAGATTTGGGTAACACACTCATTCTTCAATCTTTATATTTCCTTAGTGAGTTCCCAAATAGTATTGTAAAACACAAAATTTTTTTATCCAAAATATTTGTGTGAATCTTTTGTGTAAGTTGTGAGTACCCTTAAGGGTGGAGTTTGTGTAAAAGGTTTGAGAGACGCCTTGGTGAAAAATCTCTTGGTTGTAAGTTTACTGAAACTAGTGGAACCATCAAGCGAGCTTGAAGAGAGTGGATGTAGGTAAGTGAATTGGCTTAATCACTATAAACATGGTGTTATATATCTCTTCCCTTGTCTTTAAATTGTGCAATTTTATTTTAAATCAATAGTGTGATTTATAATTCTTGGTAAAATTTAAAAGCTTAAAATTGATAAGATTTATAATTCCACATTAATCGTTTAATTACCCAATTCACCCCTTCTTGAGTATAGTTGTTATTTGATAGTGTTTGTAGATAATTTCACCATCTAATTGTAATTGATCTGACAGGATGACCACCTCCTTCTACTTTTCTTCTATATTTAAAGAATCACACAATCGAATCAATTCCTCAGTATTCATTCTAGGGCCCTTACTTTTCTTCTCAAGACTAAAAGGAGATTTTATCTCACAACCACGCTCTCTAAGATTAAAAGGAAATAGAAAAGAATACTCACAACCCGGAGTGAGGAAATGACTAATAAGTACTAAAACCCAACAAACACTTCTACGTTTGAGAGCCATTGGGAAGAGGGAGAGCTCAAAGAGAAGACAAATTGTTCGGTGATTTTGATTGTTAGGGAAAATATTTAAAATGAAACTTAACTTAAATATTAACATATAAGGAAATAATGGTGTTAGTGAATTTAAAAAAAATAATTATATAAGAATTATAATAATTATAATTATAATAATTTCAGTAACTGAAATTACTTATTTACCTAATTATTATTATTTATTGTTTATGTTACAATATATTAGTGGTATATAAAAAATAAAACCAATTTATTTCCCTGTCAGTTTTTATTATCCCATAAAAGGAATCCAATATTGAGAAAAAAAAAATGAAGAGGAATCAGTCACCACCATTCATCAAAAACACATTAAAATTTATAGAGACTCAAAAAAATGATAATTTATGGGAAATACATGAACTGCACAACCCTTCTCATGTGCCAATAAAAGCTTCTATGTACCTCTTTGTTCTTAACTCTTCATCGTTTTGTTACTTGCTCTCTATAACGCTTTGTCTCCAACAAAATGCCTCTTCAGATCATCGCTTTTTGATCCAATCCAGGCCCCTCTCTTCTCTTTGTAACTCTCTCTACCAGAGATTTCCAACAAATGAAACACTCCCAAAGGAACTTCATCATGTGTTCTTCTTTGTTTGTTGGCCGCTCCCAGTGTTGTTTCAATGGCATGGGCAAGAATGCAAGGCTCTTTTGATTATGGATCGCGGATTGCCTGCTTCATTGCTTTGTTTCCTTTATTTCTCACTGGTGTGTTTATTTGTCCAAGGACAAATTGATATTCATCCTGGAGCCAAGATGAGATGTGGGGTGTTTTTTGATCATGCCACCGAAGTTGTGGTCGGAGAGACAGCGGTGATCAGAAATGATGTGTCAAGTTTGCATAATGTGACTTTAGGGGTACATGGAAAATATTTGGTGACAGACATTCAAAAAAAAAATTGAAAATTGGGTGTTTTTGAGGTGCATGGACTTGCATTTAGTTATGTTAAATGTGTCAGTTAATTTTTATTTTGAAAATCCCCAATTTTATTTTTGATGTTCCCGAGCAATTTTTTAGGTGTGAGTATATCAATCGGTTTTGTGCAAAATCGATTGAGATAGTGTTTATTTGGGATTTTTTTATCCTGGAGACGGCGGGGCTGATATACTACTAGCAGCACAATTTCGGGCAGAGCCACGAAACGTCTTAAAGAGAGCGACCTAGTCCGCGACCAACCCAGATTCACTTTTTGTATCTTGGTGAACGATAATGTTGTTCTAACTCATAATCTGTTTTTTATTTGTGCTAATTGTTTTAACTATTTTAAGACGAATTTGATCTGCCATATTTGCTTATATTATGTTTGTTACTGTTCTTAAGGTACAATTATAAGTAAATTATGCATGAAATAATTTTTAAGGGAATTGATAGGCTTGTGAGAAAGTTGGCTTTATCATATTTTATATCCTGAGTCTTGACAATATTCATACTTCATGAAATTGGAATATTCGATGTTTGCATCCTGCATAATGTTGTTTTTAAATTGAGCTTTTACATAAAAAAAATATACATGGTTATTGGTTTAGATGTTCAACCATGTGAGATTGTATATTTTAATAATTTTTGTTGGTATGCTTATGATATTCCTTATATTTATATGGTCAGCTCTTTTGTTGTAGTTTTCAAAGCACATTCATGAAGTAACACTTTCATGTGGTAACAGTCATGCTGATGTTTTAGAATTGATGTTTTCTGAAAACATTTGGTGTATATGTTGCATGACTTACTTTGTTTTATCAACGTCTCTATAGTATTTGAATATGCATGTTTGAGTATATAATTTTGATAATATCATTTATGCTAAATATGAGCGCGTATGATACTTTAAGATTGATGAAGCTGTTGAACTTCTAGAATAGGCAATGGTGAAAGGACTGTTAATTTATATAGATGGTTATTTAGAATTGCCAACAATTTCAAGAAGCTACAAGGAAATGTTTAAATATATTTATAATTTAATTGATGGCTATTAACTATTTATTGGAATTTTTTCAATGTGCTAGAATATGAGTGGATATATAGATTATTGAGGTTGATGGCCTGCTGTCATATTCTGAAATTTTTAGACTTATCCTGTGAGTATTATTTGAGAAATTATTTGGAATACATTGTCTACAATGAATTGGATATGTGTTTGCCGATTTGAATATTTTGGATTAAAATATGTCATTCTTGAAAGATGATTTATTTTGGTTGTCTCAGTTAGTCTTTTTAAGAATTACAGTGTTGATGTGAACATTGAGAGTGTCTTAAATATATGCATAACTGGTTTTTTGCTTTAAAGAATTTTACTGTGATTGAATTTCATATTGTCATGTGGATTTTAGATTGACATAGAAAGAAATTAGAACACACCATTTATGATTGATTGTAGCTTTAATTATACATACAGTAATTAATATTTGAAGAACAGTTATGGTTTTGTTCAGCATGAGCTAGTATTGAGATATTTGTGATTTTCTTTTGCTTGAACAATGTGGTGTTGATTTATCGTGATTCCTTAGAAAATACCTCAATGTATATCTGAAAAACTGTTGGAAAGCTAATGGGTTAATTTTTAAAACCATAATCACTAAAACTGAAATAACCAGAACAAGCACTAACCTCCCTCAAGAAATAATAATAGTTAGTTCATATGCTACAACTGTAGCAAACCAGGGCACCTTGCTCGGAACTACCGGTTAAAGAGTTTTGCTCCAAAAGCGAACCTTACCGAAGACCACTTGTTGTTATTACGATCTTTGAGATCAACATGTTTGGGGATTCGAGGGATAGTGGGTAGACATTGTCGTTTGCCGTCATGTCTACTATGATTATGTTTTGTTCGAGTTCTATGTACAAGTTGTAAATAAGATAATATGATGAGTGTTTTTCCCAACCATTATAGCGGCTAAATTGGTGATGTGAACTTGTAAATTTTATAAAATTTGTAATGGAAGGTTTGAGAACCTAGAACTTTGAGTATAAGATTTATAGAAATATATAAATTTTATGATTGATATGAACATATTGTTTCTATGAAAAATATTTCTTTGATATTAAGAAATGTGGGGGGCTCGACCTCCAATGATAAATTGGAAATAGTGGGGGTTCTACCTCTAATATTTTACTCATGTTTCTAAAGTGAATGAAAGTGACAAATACATTTGTTATAATGTTTGAAAACATGTGAAATTTTATTATATGATATGCTTATTTTTCTATATGCATGTTGTTAATTCTGTTAAGTGCATATTTGTCTTCTAAATCTGTAATGAAAAAACTTAGAAGAAACTGTTAATAATTCTTGGAAAAAATTACTATGTCAGAAAAAGGGGAATAAAAATAATAAATAATTTACATGTACTCCTTATGACTCTAGTGTAAAGTTGTTCAAGAACATTGGTGACATTGTTAGATAATCTGAGTATGCGAACAACATTGGTAACTGCGTGATATTTTGATTACACTATACCTGACATTGCATATGTCATATGATTACAATGTATATTTATTAGTAGACCTGGTATGAGCATTGACATGCTATTGAGAAGGTTATAAGGTACCTGAAAAGGACCATGAACCTAGAATTACATTAACAGAGGTTTTCCACTGTCCTTGAAGGATATAGCGATGTTAATTGGAACACCCTTTCAGATGATTCCAAGGCTACCAAGGGATATATTTCCTTGAGTCTGAGATGATACCACTAGCATCAGCTTGTGAAGAAGCAGCTTGATTGTGAAGCTTGCTATGAGATACCCCTTTATGGGAGAGACTGATACCAGTTGTCTTGATCCATTGTAATAGTACCGTGACTATTACAAATATTCAGAACTGTTATTATAACAGTAAGAGATTGTAGATACACAGTACAGTTAGAGAATATCTCTCTTCTGGTGCTGTAAGAATGGATCATGTATAGACTGATGATAATTTAGCTGATCCTTTGATAAAAGGACTAACAAGAGAGAAGGTATACAATACCTAGAAAAGAATGGGACTATTGCCATTAGACAATCACTTATGATGGTAACCCGACCTAATAACTGGAGATCCCAAGAAATAGGTTCAATGGGTAATAACAAGTCATGAAGTGATGATGAATCATGCTATTATTTTATTTGTGAGTTCCATTCTGAGAGCATGATATCCTGAAGGCATAGAATGATGAGTTATTTAACTCTTAATGTGTTCTATACTCTATGTAGAGTGGAGTACCCTAGCTACATGAGTACTCTTGATAGACACACCTATGTGAATATAGAAGTGTGGCCGCTTCTTATGAATTTTTAGGCAAAAATTTCTAGAGCATTCACTATACTGGGATATACGAGCACGGTCGTAATGCTCGGGCTTTTGACTACACCCTGAAAGGTTTGTGTGTGTGACGTTGTCAGAGATAGAGTTCAAAACTACGAGTTACTCTAGTATAATCTGAATCGTCAACATTATGTAAGGGTTCAAGTCGAAAGACACTTTTATTTATGCACGACCTTATGATGTTATATTGCTCGATGAAAATATTTTATTAAATTCAAGTGGGGGATTGTTAGTGAATTTAAAAAATAATTAATAATTATAATAATATAATTATAATAATTTCAGTAACTGAAATTACTTTATTTACCTAATTATTATTATTTATTGTTTATGTTACAATTAGTGGTATAATAAACAATAACAACCAATTTATTCCCTGTCAGTTTTTATTATCCCATAAAAGGAATCCAATATTGAGAAAAAAAATGAAGAGGAATCAGTCACCACCATTCATCAAAAACACATTAAAATTTATAGAGACTCAAAAAAATGATAATTTATGGGAAATACATGAACTACACAACCCTTCTCCTGTGCCAATAAAAGCTTCTATGTACCTCTTTGTTCTTAACTCTTCATCGTTTCGTTACTTGCTCTCTATAACGCTTTGTCTCCAACAAAATGCCTCTTCAGATCATCGCTTTTTTATCTAATCCAGGCCCCTCTCTTCTCTTTGTAACTCTCTACCAGAGATTTCCAACAAATGAAACACTCCCAAAGGAACTTCATCATGTGTTCTTCTTTGTTTGTTGCCGCTCCCAGTGTTGTTTCAATGGCATGGGCAAGAATGCAAGGCTCTTTTGATTATGGATCGCGGATTGTCTGCTTCATTGCTTTGTTTCCTTTATTTCTCACTGGTGTGTTTGTTTGTCAAGGACAAATTGATATTCATCATGGAGCCAAGATGAGATGTGGGGTGTTTTTTTATCATGCCACCGAAGTTGTGGTCGGAGAGACAGCGGTGATCAGAAATGATGTGTCAATTTTGCATAATGTGACTTTAGGGGTACAGGGAAAATATCTGGTGACAGGAATTCAAAAAAAAAATAATTGAAAATTGGGTGTTGTTGAGGTGCAGGGACTTGCATTTTAGTTATGTTAAATGTGTCCGTTAATTTTTATTTTTGAAAACCCCCAATTTTATTTTTTGATGTTCCCGAGCAATTATTTTGGGTGTGAGTATACCAATCGGTTTTGTGCAAAATCGATTGAGACAGTGTTTATCTGGGCTTGTTTTATCCTGGAGACGGCGGGGCTGATATATTGCTAGCACAAATTCCGGGCAGAGCCACGAACGTCTTAAAGAAAGCGACCTAGTCCGCGACTCAACCCAGATTCACTTTTTGTATCTTGGTGAACGGTAATATTGTTGTAACTCATAATCTGTTTCTTATTTGTGCTAATGTTCTAACAAATGGACCTAAAGAGTATGAGTAAAATACTCTACTTCCTTGAGATAAAGCCATTAACTAAAACAGATTTACCAAATTAAAAATAAATAATAATCTAATAGATAAATACAGATCCACTATCAAAAGAACCTTGTCCTCAAGGTTCAAGCCTTCGACTTATTCAAGAACTTAGCTTCCACATAAAACTTCCTCGCGAATTGATCATCAAAGTGATATACGTGTAGCTGTTAGGATATATCAATGTTGATCAAAGTTTGGAAAATATCCAAAGCTGGACCCATTAGATCATAAGATCAATTGGCAGCTTCAATGGTTGCTTGGTTTGTTAGTACCTATAGAAACCTTGTCTCCTCATATCAATTGATTGGGTCTTAATCAGAATAGGATTACAAACAAGTAAATAAAGTATGTTTTTGAGATGATAGAATTAATAAGACTTCCTTTTGGATAGGAAGAAATCCACAAACAAACTAAATAATAATTTTTCTAGCCTTCTTGTTACTAAAAATCAAGATAATTTAAATACTAACCTATGAGGAAATAGTGGACCTAAAGAGTGGGAGTAAAATACCACATTTCCTTAAAATAAAACCACTAACTAAAACCGCCTTTTTAAATTCAAAAATAAATAATAATCTAGATAAATACAAAACAAATAAAATATCTTAACTGTAAAATGTGAAGCCCTTGTCATCCGTTGGATGAGGGACACGTGGCGCAATCCTTGCCGTTGTCCCAATTACATGTATTTGCTCATCATATATAAAGGCCACTTAGGTTGAGATTTACGAGAGAGTTTTCATTATTTGTATTCCCTTAATAATTGGCTAAGTGTTAAGCCTATTCCCTAGTCCAAGTTAGTGTAGTCTTCAATAGGGAATTTGAGAGATTGTCACTTTTAGAGATTAGGGTTCTTTGTGAGATTTGGGGAAATACATTTTGTAAACGGATTCAAGATTCCGTGTGTAATCTTGAAATTGCTTAGTGCAGCGAGCTCCCTATTCCGGAGTTCAACGTGGATGTAGTCGGAATCTTTCCGGCGAACCACGGTAAAAATCGTGCATTCTTGATTGATTGATTGACGAATATTACGACAAAACTTAACAATTGGTATCAGAGCTTTTTGGAGATAAAGATCCAGTGGGCTGAATTGGAGAGTGATCTGTGACCAAGATCAAAGCCCAAAATCATTAACGAAAGCAGAGGTCTGGTCGGCCAATACACAAAAAAGGCCGAGATCAAGAAGCCGAGAGATATTCACTCTCTTCCTCAATTCCTGCCAAGAACAAAACCCTAAATCAGGGCAACGAGAAGTCGCCAAATATTGAAGGGACTGCCAAAAGAAAAGCCCTCAAGTTCAGAGAAAGAAAATTGGGGTGAATTGAAGCCAAAACCCAAAGATTGGTCGATCTTGAAGAACGCAGATCAGGGCCATCGACGAAATTGGCATCACAAAGACGAGAGAGACTCAGAGTCGAAATCAAGACCCAAGAAACGCTGCTGTGAAAAGGACAAACCGAAAGCAAGAAACAAAAATTGGCTACAACCGATCAAGATCCAGAAGAAATCAAAATCAAAAGTTGCCAAATCAAGATCATAAACCAAGACTGGAACCTCACTGATTTGAAAATCAAAACTGCCATACAGAGAGCAGTTCTGCCCAGTTGAAGTCCAAGAATTGACTTCATTCTCCTCTGGTTTGCCGATCAAAGAACGAAGAAGAGAAGCTCAGAAGTTGTCTTGAGAAGCTCACAAGATCCGGTGAGTTGCCGAAGACAACAAGGTCAGCAAATCAACACACCAACAGAGGTGTTGTGACCAAGACGAGACTTGAGCTGCCGAGAGAAACGCTGAATCAAGATCTGAGTTCGACAAACGCGTGCCCTTCGAACGCTTCTGTTTCTGATTAATTGGTTTAAGATCTGAACAGGGCATAAAAAGCCACTGTGTTGCCGAGAACTGTGTGGGAAATTAGAACTTTGGGTTGCCTAATTGTGGTGTTCGATGATTAGGTTTCGGCTTGAGGGTTGTGTTGCAGTTTGGGTGATTTCCTGTACAAGGATATAAAAATGTCGACAATTAGACTCGACATAGGTATCTTTGACGGAAAGGGAGATTTCACCACATGGAAGAAGAAAATGAGGGTTTTGTTATCCCACCATAAGGTAGCTTTGGCACTGGAACCGGATCCAGAAAAATGGCCAAAGATGGAAAATGACAAGAAAGCCGAAATTCTGGAAGAGGCTTACAACCTAATCTTCCTTCACCTTGGAGATTCGGTCATCAGAAAGGTTGATGGAATGGACACTGCCATTCAACTCTGGGGTAAACTCGAATCTCTTTATTCTGTTATTTCTGCACCAAATTTAGTGTTCTTAAAAGGAAATTTGTTTAATTACAATATGGATACTAGTAAGTCGATTGATGATAATTTGATGAATTCACGAAAATGACTCAAATCCTTAAAGGAACTGACCAAGCCCTAGGAGACTCTAGCGAAGCTATGATCCTTTTAAATGCATTACCTGAAGAATATAGTGTCGTTAAGAACTCTCTACAGTACACAGGAGTTGTACCTAGGCTAGACTTGGTGATCTGGTATAAGGGCTAGAGAGCTAGAACTTAGAACCAGTAGGAGAGGAGGAGCGAACTTATTCGTGAAAGGAAAAATGAAAAGAAATTCAATGGTCGAATAATCATCAGACTAATAACCAAGAACCTAAAGGTAAGAAAAAGAATAAACAGGATAAGAATAAAGATAGTGACAAGAAGTGTATCATTGTGGAAAGATGGGACACCTTAAAAGGAATTGTTATAAGTTCCTGAGGGAACAGGAAAATGAAGGCAGCGCCACTGTGGCTGCCGAAAAGGAGTCGATGTGCCTATCTGAGGCATTGACTGTGTGTAGGGATCACATTAGTAGAGAATGGATTCTGGATTCCGGGTGTTCCTTCCACATGAGTCCGTATAGGGACTGGTTTGTCAACTTTAGAAATTCAGACCAAGGCACAGTGTATATGGGTAATGACAATACTTGTAGGATACAGGGAGTTGGGGACATAACACTTAAACTTCATGATGATAAAGTTAGGATTCTTACTGACGTTAGATATGTACCTGACTTGAAACGGAACCTGATATCACTAGGAACACTAGATGAATTAGGTTTCACATATAAGGCACACAAAGGACACATGCATATATCTAAGGGTAATAAACTGATCCTAACTGGTATAAAGAGAAATGGATTGTATGTTCTAAATGGCCAACATGTATTATCGGGAAAACCCATTTCTGCTTTGACTTCTAATGTTGATATGACTAATATATGGCACTTGAGACTTGGCCACATAGGCCAGAAAGGAATGCAGGTACTCAGCAAGCAGGGACAATTTGGAAAAGACCAGTTGAAGCCACTTGAGTTTTGTGAGATCTGTGTGTTGGGCAAACAGCACAGACAGAGCTTCCCAACTGGAATTCACTTGTCAAAGGCGAGTCTGGAGTATCTACATTGTGATTTGTGGGGACCAGCAAAGGTCCAGACACATGGGGGTAAGAAATATTTCCTCTCTATTGTTGATGACTACAGTAGGAAGGTATGGACATTCTTACTTAAATCAAAGGATGAAACTTTGACTAAATTTAAAGAATGGAAAATATTGGTAGAAAATCAACTAGTAACAAAGTAAAAGTCTTGAGAACTGATAATGGCTTAGAATTTTGTAATACTGAGTTTGATCAATACTGTACAAGTGAGGGTATCCTGAGACATAGGACTGTTAGAAACACCCCTCAACAGAATGGAGTTACGGAAAGAATGAATAGAACCTTATTAGAAAAGGTCAGATGTCTTTTATTTTCTTCCGAACTTCCGAGGGCCTTTTGGGGTGAAGCCCTCAATACTGCTACTCATTTGATTAACCTTAGCCCTAATAGTTCAGTTCAGTTTAAGACACCAGAGGAAATCTGGTCTGGTAGAGCTCATAAGCTTGCACACCTTAGAGTATTTGGCTGTGAAGCCTATGTTCACCAGTCCGTAGGTAAACTTGAACCGAGGTCAATCAAGTGTGTTTTCCTAGGATATCAAGAAGGGACAAAAGGGTATAGGTTATGGGAAAGGGAATCACCTGGAGTCAAAGTCATAGTTAGTCGAGATGTTATATTCAATGAAATTTGTTTTCCTTGTAAATCTACTAACAACAATGCAGGTACCTTAGAAAAGGATCTAGCAGATTTTGATCTTGCAGGTGGAGCTCAGATGCAGGTGGAGCCAGGGACATCAAGGACCGCTGAGCAAGTTGGTGACATGTCAGGCACGGAGACATCTGAGGCACCCAGCCCAGGAGAAATAACCAGGAGGAAAAAACAGAAATGAAGTAGCAGAGATACAAGAACAAGTTGAAGAGGACACAGTAGATCAAGTGGATCAAACTGAGCAGCATGATGAAACACCACAAGACACATTGGCCAACTACCAGCTAGCAAGAGACAGAAGTAGGAGGCAGGTAAGGCCTCCTACCAGGTATGATTACTCAACAATGATTTGTATTTCTGTGCGTTAATATCAAGTCATGAAATTAATGGGATTGAGTCTGCTAGCTTAGGAGAGGCATTAAAGTCTACCCATAAACTTGAATGGGAAGCGACTATAGAAGAGGAGATGTCTTCTCTTAGTACTAGGTCTGAGGTGATAAAATGGAAAATGTGCCTTATGCAAATGCTATAGGTTCTGTGATGTATGTCATGATTAGTACTAGACCTGACTTGTCATATGCTGTATCTTTGTTGAGTAGGTTTATGTCTAATCCAGGTGGAGCACACTGGAGTGCTTTACAATGGTTGTTAAGATACTTGAATACTGCTGTTGATTATGACTTATGTTTTAACAAATCTAACGCTTTAGATTTGGTAGGGTATTTTGATTCTGATTGTGCAGGTGATAGAGACTCAGGAAAGTCAACTACCGAAGCAGAGTATCATTTTGTTCGGGAAATTATCTCAAGTGGTAAGATTGAGATAAAGAAGGTTCCAACTGAAGACAACCCATCGGACATGGGGACAAAGATTGTGACTGCAACCAAACTCTTCCACTGCATGAAGCTGTTGCAGGTGGGGGTTGGCTGACCTTGCAGCCGACATGAGCGATGATGTGAGTAGGTGAGTTTGCTGTGCTTTATTGGCCTTAGTGTGTCTTTGTGTATGATTGGGAGTGAGAAGTGTTTTTGGGCTTCAAGGTGGAGATTGTAAAATGTGAAGCCCTTGTCATCCGTTGGATGAGGGACACGTGGCGCAATCCTTGCCGTTATCCCAATTACATGTATTTGCTCATCATATATAAAGGCCACTTAGGTTGAGATTTACGAGAGAGTTTTCATTATTTGTATTCCCTTAATAATTGGCTAAGTGTTAAGCCTATTCCCTAGTCCAAGTTAGTGTAGTCTTCAATAGGGAATTTGAGAGATTGTCACTTTTAGAGATTAGGGTTCTTTGTGAGATTTGGGGAAATACATTTTGTAAACGGATTCAAGATTCCGTGTGTAATCTTGAAATTGCTTAGTGCAGCGAGCTCCCTATTCCGGAGTTCAACGTGGATGTAGTCGGGAATCTTTCCGGCGAACCACGGTAAAAATCGTGCATTCTTGATTGATGATTGACGAATATTACGACAAAACTTAACATTAACATATATCAAATTAAAAAAAAAAAAAATTATTACATGCCCTCATTTTCTCTTGTTTTCCTATTTTGATTTTGCGCACTAAAAATTTCCTGAACATTTATCTCCATTTTCTTCTTTTATTCGCCCTCAAAATGTTTTTCACTTAATTATGTATTAAAAATTTTAGAAAGATATTATTATTAAGAATGAAAGTTGCGTTATCTCTAAAGGATAACTAAGTTGATTTTTTTTTTTCCGTGAAAACAATGATTTAAATGTAAGAAAATACTTTTAATTCAGGTTGGAATGCTTGCTAAATTTTTTTTGAAAGTTGCAATAGTAATATATTCAATTATATATACTGATATACATTTAGTTTGAGATATGACCTTATATTACATATTGAAACAAAGATTACTTCAAACAAGAAATTAACTTACTAATAAATAAGTTTGTAATTTTCCAAAAAAAAAAAAAACTTACTAATAAATAAAAATACAATAATGAAATTTGAATGTCGCTCATATGGGTAGAGGGAGAACTGAATTAATGGTACATTAAAAAAAAAGTATACAAAAGTCAATGATAAATTCTCTATTTTTAAATATTTTATAGAGAATAATAGAAAAATCAAATGTGATTTTTATTCATAAAATTAATAGCAGTAAATAATAATTATTATTTTTTCTCAAAAACAAGGCTAGAGTATAGCTAGCCCAGTTTAGCCAACACATGAATTCATCCATGGGCCATAACTAGGTCTAGTTTAATCTCCAATGGAAAAATTCTGTCAGCTGGTCTCAGCATCCATTGCCTTAATTAATAAAAAAAGATAATTTAAATTTGGGAGTTTTAAACAAAATAAATAGAAGCATTTGTATTTACCTAGCTAATTAAGATGAATTTTTTCAAAAACTTTTTGTAATTTTCATAAGAAGAAAAAAAGACATTGGAATTGTTAAAGCACCAGGATATCAGGCTTTACTTTATAATTGATAGGTCCTGGTTGTGTATAAATAGAAACTCTTTGAGTTGAAACCGTCATCAAGCATATACTAAACTTCATGCTCTATCAATCTCTTATTTAATTAAGATCAGCTACGTACGCTTAAACTGGCTGCCTTGCTGATTATTGTAGAAATTCATGAGTTTAATTTAACTGAAAAAATAATTTGAGAGTTGAAAATTATCTTAATCTTATATTCTCAATCCAAGATCATATTGTCACGTGCATATTGGTATTTTTACATGATCCTTATTAAGTGCTAAGATAGTATAGAATGTAGCCTTGTTCGTGTTAAGTTTAATTGATTATGATATCATATTAAAATTCATGAGTCAAAATTAATCAATCCAAAAATTAATTTGAAAGATGATTGTTTTAATATTATATTCTTATTATAAGATTAATCATCAGCTTTGAGATATTCTTAAAAAATAAGTCACAAATAAATTAAATGAAATAATAAAACATATATTAAGCACTATATAAAATATTATTCTTTATAATCTATTTTTTTTACCAAACATCCATCAACTTCCACTCCATAGATTTTATTCCATCGCAGCACCTCACTATCAAAAGGACTTAGTACCTTATGACTCTCTTCCATGAAAGGCTTTTTTTTCATATGAATGCTTTGATGGAATAATATTGGTCTATAATGCATCCATGAAAACTAATTAATTTACAGGAACATTCATTTAAATAGACATATGTAAGTACCAAACATAACTACACAAACTAGCTAGGTTTTAGCAGTTGGGTTTGGAAGAAATGAGCCATTTGGTAAAGTGGTCGAGTGTCGCAGTATCGGCTCTATAGTGTTTTTGAGTGAATTCGAGCAAATCTGACCATGTGAAATCTGGGAACATCCTGGAACCTTGGCTGATGCAAATAAGATCTTGTGGGGGTCTCACCACCTTGTCTTCTCTTGGGCAAAGAAAGAATGCTAGTGATCTTCTTTCCTTGTTCCTATTAACCACTGCCCTATGTAGGCAACTCTTGTATTTCCCATTTGATAATGCCTATTACAATCCAACAAGACCAATATATATTTAAAATTATAAATATATACATGCCCACATGATTTATAACCCCACACACGACACTAATATACATTTATATGAAACATACATTTGTGCATGTCGATCCGGAGAAAAATTATTGAATTTAGTGTGTTGATCTAATTAATCCAAAATCATTCCAATACTTGTAAACCTACGAACTTGAAACTGTTTTCATGTTATTCAACTCTCTACAACAATCATATATAGTATGATTATTATAGTTTAGCATTTAGTGGTAATATATAAAATGGCCCGATGGCTTCATCTAAGTAGTTTTCAAATAGTTTTCTTTTTTATACCAGGAGGAAAATATATAAATGAACTATATGACTCTTTTATTGAATTAATTTCTCACAAGAATACAATGAGAGTTACATATTTATAATAAAATATTAAAATAGACATTGGAGATCACTATAAAGACTCCTTGAATTTAAATGAGATTATGAATGTGAGCTGTTTCTCAAAGTCACAATGAAGGCTAAAAAAATCCATTTTAGGCTTTGTTAATTAATTATCTAAATATTTATTTATTAACAAATGATTGATTGCATAAATTTTTTTTAAAAAAAAAAATATCTGAGTTTTGTACTTATATATTTCACTGTCATCCCACCCAAATTTCAAATTAAATGTATTCCATAAAATTTGAATCAGTGATCTATTGCTTCCAATGTAAGAGTTAAGCCAACTAAACTATTATTTAAGGTTGATTGTCTAAATTATTATCGATCACTATCAAATTATGCTTATTGTATCATCTCCTTTCTAGGTTTCCAAATTAAACTTTTTGGACTATCGTGAATCAACAAAGTATAACTTTTTTCGTTATTGCTTTAATGAAATTTTCTTGCTTAATCGAGATTATTCAAAAAAAAAAAAAAAAAAAAAACGTAAAACCTACATACCATGAAGGTCTCACCAATGTTGATAACTAGGGCATCATCATGAGGTCGAACACTCTGCCATCTGTTGTTGGCGAATACTTCTAATCCTCCCACTTGATCTTGGTGAAGTATAGTTAGAGAAGTTGGATCACAATGAGGGCCAGTGCCAAGAACAAGACCTGGCTCTTGACAAGGAGGATAGTTGTTACATCTCATTATAGAGCAACCATCTCCAAAAAATTTCCTATAATGCAATCTATCATTGATTCCCAAGCTGATTGCTAGTAGCTCCATTATTCCAAGAGATAATCCCTTCATTGCTTCACAATATTTTTGATAGACCATTCTACAAATGAGAAAAAACATAAGCACATGCAAATTAGGGTTAGGATAACAAAAAAAAAAAAAAAAACACATTTTTTCTGAGAAAATGAGCAATTTTTTCCTCGTAAAAATAAGCGAAATTCCTCTTTTTAAAACTAAACCATTTTTTAAAACAATAACAAAGATACTTATAACAAAACCCCGTCCAGAAAATATTACTTAATTTTAAAATATTTTCGTTAAGTTTCACTAAATATGGGAGTTTTTGCTAATTTTCTCCATTTTTCTCTTACCCTGTCTGTTCAAAATCTTTTCCAATTTTGGATTTAAAGAAATTCAAGACCATGGGGTCCAAAGAATACCCATCAAAGCTGAAAGATAATGTCTCTTTCCATGGTAATTTAGAACAAAAACGGTCAGCGTGAGCACCGGAATAACCCCACATGTTACCAGGCATCCTCCGGGCTTTTAGTTTCCTGCTCATCGGCAGCTTAAAGAAATTGTCAATATGAGCATGTGCGGCATTTATGAGACTAGAATCCACCCCATGATTGATTACTTGAAAGAAGCCATGGCTCAAGCAAGCATCCCTTATGATCATGGCAGCTTGTTGAGTTAGCACCTCGTCACCTCTAAAGAAACCCTCAAGATCTACTACTGGCTCCATCAGGTCTCCGTCAGAATCAATCAAGTCTCCTTTTGGCCATGTAAATTGTGTGGGTATATTCGTAATTTGATTTTTCCTGATAGATGAGTCAACAATAGAAACTCCATAGTCTCTTTGGTCTTGGAGCTCTATCGAATATGGCAAGAAAAATGTAGAGGAACTTGAGTCCATTATTTTAGAGACAAACGAGTCAGTGTAGACTATGGTATTGCAAATTTGCAGTTATAACTTATATAGTGCTTAATGAGGAATAAATTATTGAGAGGGCACCATAATATAAAGATTAGAGAAGAAGGGATAAAACGACAAAAAAAATTAATTAATTAGTGGGGAAGACGTCGTATCATGATTGGTATATGGGCCAGGTTTAACAAGCAAAACCAGGTTTTTCCCTAGGTCCATGCTTAAATAAACAATATTTAGGCTAGGGTTGGGCTTTTCTAAGTCTAATATATTTGCCAACGTGATATTATCAACTAATAAGCATAAGACAGGGAGAAAATGAGTGAAATTCCTTTAATGTTTGATGAAATTAAGTGACTCCATCATGTTTTAAAATAAGTGAAACTCTCCTCATGTTTAAAAAATTTTGAATTTCCAATTGGATTCGGGACCTCTAACCATTCGATTCGGGATTCGGGATGATATTTCTCCCCAATTCAAAAATTCAATTAAGAATCGAGAAGCTTTTTCGTCCTCAATCACAATCGAGACGAGATAGGAGGAGACCGATTTAGGAAGAGATGTCCAAATTATCATTCATACTTTATGTTTTACCATAAAAATCAAAATATTTGTAGCAAAATCCAATATAATGGGGTTTCTCTTAATTTTAAAACATCAAAAATATTGCCTTAATTTTACCAAACAATAGAGAATTTTGCTATTTTTCCTATGACATGTGTAGTACAACTACCATTTATTTTATTTGATAGTGTTTTAATATATTTGTATATATGCATGCAAGATATTTTTGATTAAAAAAAAAAAAAAAAAAAAAATTGCTACGTGTGTATTCATTTGTTGTGATTCTTAACTTCTCCGACAGTACTAAAATCTTGCTATTGTCTGCATGATATCAATTAAGATAAAATCAAATATTGGGTGAGGCTATTATAAGTTGCTCCCAAACAATTACTTTGAACTCCTTAAATTTAACAATTTTTAATAATACAAAAATAGGCACAAAGCAATTTACGCTTTAAGACCAAAAAATATAAATATGTAACTCAATAAAATATGGTTTCTCTAGTCACCCTTTCTTCCAGCAGGTCATTTTACCAATGTAATTTTTATTTAGTAATAAAAGTATTTCATTATAACCATCAAGTAATTACACCTCCTTTCTCTTAGGCTCAAAGTAACCAATCATTTTATTCTCCAATTTATACCATACCGTTCGTAGAGTTCAAGTTTAACCATTAATAGCGCAATAATAGTCACTAAAATACTATCAAAATTTAACTTATAGAATTTTGTATATTTGTCATCTTTCAGAGCCAAGAAAATAAGCATCGAAATATTGGTGCAAGGTTTTCAATTGTTTTTCTTTTCAATTCTTACTTCTTTTATGATTGTTTTAGTAAAAAAAAAAAATCAAAATTCAGAATCAAGAAAAAATTACAAGGCAAAAAGAGACTCTTAAGAGTGTACTATATAAATGGATTTTTGAATATTTTTTAGAGTAGAAATAATCTCACTCTAAAACAATTCATATATATTGTGCATACCACAAAATGTTTACTACTTATCATGAGATTTGATGTATATTAATCATTTGATTGGTAAAATAAATGTGTACACGCTTGTTACAGACCTATAGATAGTAAACTCAAAACTCAAATTCAAGTATGATTTGTGAGTTTTCAATATGGAGCAGGATTACCTTTATTTGAATGTGGTGGATTAAGAAACAAGGGAGGATCCTTAAAGGACTCGCAAGATATTTATTGCATCTCAACTCGGTTAATTTTTTATTTTTTTGGAAATCGTTTGGAAATCTCGTCGTTAAATCACTCATTTCGGGCTTAAGCGGAGTAGGTAAAACCTCCGGCTGTCTCAAACTCTTACAAGAAATGCACTCATTGAATTCAAACCTAAGACCTGAATGTCAGATACTGAACCTTACACCACCAAGTCACGCCCCTTGGGGACCTCAACTAGGTTAACACACAGGAGTTAATGAAAATCACGTTTTTAACAACTCATCGAGAGTAATGTATTAATAAATGAAAATGAAAAATTTATATGATACAAGATAAGAACCAGGCTAAGACTTAAAAGAAAAAAAGATCAACAGAATGTATCTGCCTCGTTAAAATTTTCTTCAATAAATATATTAGGAAAACCTAAAAATAGAAAGAGTGCGGCTTACAATTAATACAGATAAATAAAAATAATTTAAGAGAAAGAAGTAAATGCCAGAGGAGACTATTTGGATGAATAAACTTATTCCCTCTAGAACAAGGCAACAAGGGAACACATCTTAATTACCTCTGCAGATATATCTAAAAGTATCTCCAGTTTCTTAAATTCAATTGAATAATCGATCGTTTTTCAAGGAAGCTTAGCCATATAAAAAAATCGGCCCCTACATCCCAAAGATTTACCTTAAGGAGGAAGGACAATAGACTCAACAGAAGAAATGAAGTGTTTCTGGCGGGCATACAAATCTAAATCCATATTGCTTTTTTTTGTACCATGTGTATATAGACCACTTCACGTGAACTTTTGTGGCTATGACATGTTTTCCCTACTTGTCAAACTCATAATCATCTCAATTATTTAAGTCATACGGTATGTTTGGTTACTGTTGTGATAAAATAAAATTCTTTATTTGTCAATTTGATAATCATATACGTTATTTACTCAGGGTATGTTTGATATTGTGGTGTTGTGGCTTCTAAACTATACTGGTGTTGTGATTCAAATTTCTTTCCTACTTATCAAATTGATATTCATCTCTATTGTTTAAGTCTTAGTATATGTTTAGTATTGTGGTATAGTATCTTCTAAGCCACAGTTGCTATGATATATTAAAAGGTTTCATACTTGTCAAATTAATAATCATCTCTATTATTTAAGTCTTATGGTCTGATTAGTATTATGGTGTGGTAGTTTCTAAGCTACAATTGTTGTGATTAAAAAAAATTATAGCTATAAAATAGAAGTTTGAATATTTAATAAAATATTACAATGATTTTAACAATAATATAATAAAGATATTAGAGATTTTTCATCATAAAAATGTATAAAATCATCTTAACTTTCACTTCATAGCTCTAGATATTTACTAAATATTTTAGAAGTGTAACTTAAGTATGTAAATCTAAACCCATATTGCTTTTGTTTGTACCATATATATATATATATAGAGAGAGAGAGAGAGAGAGAGAGACCGCAACACGTGAACTTCATTGTCGTTATATTGCAATACACTTTTTGCGGTTGGATTGTGGCTACGACATGCTTGCCCTACTTGATAAACACCTCTATTATCTAAGTTTTAGGGTCTGTTTGGTATTATAATATTCTGACTTTTAAGCCACAACCGTGTGTTAATAAATAAAAGTTAAGAATATCTAATAAATATCACTCTTAAATAAAATATATATAAGAATTTATGTGTGTGTGTAAAATTATGTTAGTTTTCAACGCATAAATATAAGAATTTATCAAATATTTTAGAGATATAGCTAAACTACAGCTGCCTTAAAACAATATCAAACACACCCTTAATCTATAAAATCCATGTCAGCCAGTCAGACATGTTAATCTCGTTGTCGGATGGGTATTGGCCAGCCACTTTGTCATCGAGGATTCACTTGCTACTTGAATACAGTATGAATTATTTTACTTGAAAACGATTGCCATTATAATCATAGATTGATTTGCATATAACACATTATTGGAGTATTTTGATCAACAACTTTTTTTTTTTTGTTAAAATCCTGTCGTTAAATCATCCGACCCGAATTTAAGTAAGGCAGTAAAAACTCCTAATTACCGCATGCTCTTATAAAAAATATATATCATAGATTCGAACCAAAGACATGACAACTAAGTCACAAACCTTCTAAAGCGAACCAAGGTCCAGTCGGCTGAATCTTCAGGGGAACCTATTATCATATAAAAATATATAATTTATTATTAAAGTAAGAAATTTATTAATTTAATTCATTGATATTTTAATTTATTATTATAAAATTAAATAAAGAAACCTATTGTAATAATACAATATATTATAATCTCGCAGACGATCGATAGGCACTCTCCGTCCGTGCCACATTCTCTGAATTGCATGAAATTTTTCTATCACTATTTCCAGTAAACTCGAAAGGGTATTTGATGACATCAGAGCTTTCTTCTAGTCCAAAAGCTTCAAATGGACCATCATGTATACTCCAGACAACATAGTGTGACCTTTGCAATGGCCGACATCCAAATTCCATCAATTGTTTTAGCCGACACACCCTTCAGTCGACAAGTGTTAGAACAACAAAACATGTTCGTGGTTTCAAGCACGCGAGCAAACATCATTATACATTATGGCAGTTCCAGTTGACGTGACTACTTTTGTCAACAAGAGTTGACATAACATCAAGAGCCCAGTCGACATTAAGCAAATGGTATGATGGAGGTTCGACATGGACCTTCATGAGGTCCAGTCAACATTGAAGACTCTCATGGACCTTCTTCAGGTCTAGTTGACTGAAGGTTATCCAAGACCTTCATCTTGTCCAATCGATGAGAACATTCCCCATACTTTTGTTGAGTCAGATTGAAGACATGGACCTTCATCTAGTCCAATCTACATTGAAGACTCCCATGGACCTTATTCAGGACCATTCGACTAGAGTTTATCCTATACCTTATCTGGTCCAATTGATGAGAACATTCCTTATGACTCTTATCGAGTTAGATTGAAGACCTGGACCTTCATCTGATCCAATCGACATTAAAGACTCTTCTTGACCTTCTTCAGGTTCAATCGACTGAAGATTATCCTGGACTTTCATCTGGTCCAATCGATAGGAACATTCATCGTGACTTTTATTGTGTCAGATTGAAGACATGTACCTTCATCTAGTCTAGACGACATAGAAGATTCCTCCATACCTTCTTCATGACCAGTCGAGTGGAGGTTATCTTAGACCTTTATATGGTCCAATCGATGGGAACTTTCCCCATGACTCTTGTCGAGTCAGATTGAAGACCTGGACCTTCATCTGGTCCAATCGATATTGAAAACTCCCTTGGACATTCTTTAGGTCCAATTGAATAAAGATTATCTTTGATCTTCATTTGGTATAGTCGATGAGATCATTTGTTTATGAATCTTGTCGAGTCAGGTGGAAGACCCGGATCTCCATCTGGTCCACTCGACGTAGAAGATTTCCCTGAACCTTCTTCAGGTCCAATAAACTAGAGATATTCTTGGACCTTCATCTGGTCCAGTCGACGAGATACTTTTTAAGAACCTTCATTGGGTAAAAGAATCTCTTGGACCTTCATGTGGTCCAGTCGACATAGCATGACCTTCTTCTGGTCAAAACAACATCAGTATCCTAAACGAACATGGTGACTCCATACGACATACTCGTTGATTACTCTCCAAACAATGACACATTGACTTAGAGAGTATGAGACAAACTGTGGGGCTAAATTTTTGGTAGGGACACAATGGTCATTGAATCTCATGCCCCCACACGAGATTTGTATGGGAACGAGCTTTGTTGGCTCCACTTGGCCTAGGAAAGAGTCAAGGGTTGCTCAAAACAAGGCCCTATTATATCAAAGGCTACCAACAACCCTTAATCTACACATATGAATCCTCTGCAAGGCCCATAAACCCCAAAAAAGAAGGCCCAAATGACCTAAAGGCTTCCTAGAGCCCATACGACTCATAAGGGTTTCTGCAAATCTCAATCATGATACTCAATATCCCAGTCGGCAATTTATGAACAATGTTCCAGTCGACGTTGTTTCATATTATGCAGTATCCTAGTAGACATGTCCCGCCAGACTACACACGACCAATTCCTTATTAATAAGGAAATTAAGTATTTGGATCAAGACTTCACACCTACAAACATTATGGTATAATCTAAATACCATATGGATTACATCTAATCCCGGATATTTAGGCACTCATGATTCAACCCTAATTCAACAATCATTTCCTAAATAGGCTTGGAATACTACTGTTCTAAGGAATTTGAATTTGATTTGAAGACTACCTCATGGCCTATAAAAAGAGAGAAGGTATGTGGGGTTGAGGCAGATAAGTTTTGACACTCACACTCGAGCACTCAAAGTATACAATACCCCTTAAACATCAGCCCACTGACCTTAGGACAATCTACGAAGATCAATGAAACCCTAAACCTTATATTCCCCCTATTTCTGCTCGTCAACATCACTGATTTGAGCGTCGAAGTGCCTACGGCATCCGCCACACATGTAGGTATATAATATGCGCTCACTCTACCTCTGTTTTGCAGAATCGTTAGAACCATCATCATACAAATTCTCGATTGTGGACGAAATGTGAAATTCAACGTCTACAATACCACATCACATGAATCTAAACCAGCATTACCTTAGCCACATCATTTATATTAATTTTCAACCAATGGATTTTGAAGGAAAGCTCCAAATTGTTAATCAAATAATGGCATAAAAAATTTCGTGTGTATAAGTTTCCCACCCCTATTCAGATTACTGGATTAGGGGTATCCTAGTCCTTCAACGATTATTGGTTAGATCTAGATGATATTACCCAAACATGGGCCGAGCTATTGCGAAATAAATTCCATAAAGCCCTTACAGTCCAGGCTAAACACAAGAGGATAATGCAGGACAATGACAAGTATTATATGCACCCAAACTTATTGATAAAAATGCCTCCATCAAATTAAATCCAGTCATTAGCCTAGCTTCATCAGAATCCAAGTCCTCAGAATTTGTAGTTGAGTGGTGTGTTAGGGTATTCGGTCACAATACTATTTATTATCTTATAAAACTCGTGCATTGTTTTTTTACACATTATATAAATTTCTTTTAATTGAGAACACTTTTGAATAAATATTTCTTGTATTTATAAATTGGATATTTTTAGTATTTTAGTTTAGTGAATTGAAAAGATATTTAAAGATTTTTTTCCTTCATTTTTTCTTCTCATTACGTACACTTAAGTATATTGTTTTCTACTTGCTCATGTTTGATTCTTTAAAGGATTTATAGAATCAATTCAACCTCAAAAGAGCAGCCAAGCCCATATTGAAAATTAATCATTAAAAAAAGATACTACTGTAATGATATTGTGTAACACAAAAAATAAGAAATTCATGTAACCAATATAAATAACACATCAATCCATAATTTCACCAGTGGGTGACCTTGAAATCTATGTAAGAATAATGTAAACAAATCATTCAAAATACATAAAAGAAGAAAAAAAATCCAATAAATCTTATGAACATCACAACATTAATTGCAAATATTCATACACACACACATATATATCTACAGAAAAATAAAACAATCCAAGGAAATTAGAGGATTATCAATATCCTCCATAGGAACCGGGTCACTGTCACTTTGAGCTGTTGCTAGTGCTTCTGCTACTGCATCTTCATCAATTTTAGAACGAATTCGATGAGTAAATGTCTCTCTGTTCCTTAAACAAAACCGCAATCCGGCTGAATTATTATTGTTATTGCTTGGACTTGCTGGCCTAAAATTTTCTTTTCTTAGAGAAGAAGAAACAGATTTATCAGCATGTACCTTAGGACCAACCATTCGCTTTGAACAACTTTCTTTAGTCACATTTGTCAAATATCCCCTGCTACTATCCCCAATAAATCTTCTACTTGGAGATGGTGATCTCAATCCTCTGCTCGATAAAATATACGAGGAATTTTGTCTCTCTGGCTCTCTACGAAAGCTCTTTTGTCGCGATAGAGGGGTTGGGGAGCTTGATCGAACTCTCTTCTGTGGTGTAGAGCCATTAATCCTCTGTGGGGTTGATTGTTTCACTGTTGCCACTAATGACTTGACGGGTGAGTCTAATTTTTGAGCATGAACTTTAGTAGTTGCTAAAGCTAGAGAAGCTTCCTTGATGGAATTAATGCGAGTGATATGAGGATTTTCCTTGATGCAAGACCACAAAAACTCGTTGGAGAAAGATCTATCTTTCGAGCTCAAGACCGAAGAGGCAGTAGATGAGAGTGATGAGCATGATTCAGAGGTGTTGCTTGTGGTGCAAGTAAAGGAAGAAATTGAAAAAGTTGAGCTTGGAGGTGATGGAGGAGAGGGAGAAATTTTTTTTGAAAGGAGAATATTGGGAGCATGTTGTTGTGAGATAACAAGCTTGTCTTGAACATCATGGTGGTGGTTAAATTCTTCAATGTAATGTTGTTTCTTGGGTTTGCATTTGCTAATGCAACAACCCATTTGTTGAATTTTGATTGAGATAGAGAGAGGTAAATGAAATGCTAATAGGGCAAAAGAGAATGTAAGGCAACATTTACTTTATAGTCTTGGTGGGTGTGTTTGAAAAAAGTTTGTAAAAGGAAAAGAGTGGGGTTTTTGCTTTTGCTCTTTCCCTTTTGTTCAGATTTTTGAATTTGGTTGCCGGGTATTATAAATCCGTTGGTGTAACGTTATGTAGAAAAAAGAAAGGCGGTTGCTTGCTTTTTAATCATGCCCATTGAAAAATGCAGATTAATTAAAAAAAAATGAGACTGAATAAAAGACTATATGAAAATTAAAATCACTCATAAAATAATCATAATTTATAAATAAAAATAATTTTAACGATAAAATACGGATATTTTATAAGTGATTTTAATCCAATTTTAATATTTAATAAAAATAATGTGGGAGCTATTGTATTGGAATGTCTCGGCAATTGAGACTTGGGCTGCACAATTCAGGCAATCTTGAACCCAATATCAAAAGCTTCACCACATTTGTTATGGAAAGCCTGTTTAGACTTTAGGATCCATTCTAATTTGAACATGGGGTTCGAATATGAAGCTTTTGACTGAAATAATTTTTTTTTTAAATAGTTGAAAATCCTCTAAGCTCTTACAAAAAAACGCATTCACTGGATTTCAACTCAAGACCTGAGGTCAAATCCTGAACCCAACACCACCAACCACGCTCTTTGACGACTTTGACTCATATAATGTTAATTAACAACTTTATTTCAAAATTAATGTTGGGTTTTATGAGAAGCGATGCACTTGTAAACTTTTTTATCTTAATTTTGTAAATATATCATTATCATTTTATTTGTTACAAAATGAAATTTATTGAAATTCAAAATCTAGATGCATGTACTTATAATACAACCTAAAAGTTTGTCGTAATAATCGGAGAGATATGCTCTGTTGATAGCACATATCACCCATTGTCGAATGTGGGATACATTATAATAGAATTGGAGCGTGTGTAATGAATTGCGGGGATGAATGGAATAGAGTTTTGTGTAACACAAATTTATTATGAGTAATTTAGTTCGAAAATGAGGTATTTAGTTATTGAATTAAGAATTTTTTGCATGGCGTGAACAATTATTTTTATATGTTCAATATGTTGTAAATTCTCTAATATAGGAAGAATATATGAGAGATATGTCCATTGAGTAATGCCTTATGGGAAAAAGCACAAAGATGAAGGACATATCCTCTAAGTAAATGAAAGTGTCTCTAGGCTTCAAAAGGCATAATGACCGGCGTAAACACACACGTATAACGCAAGCGCACGTATCGTTCAAGTAGTATAAAAATATCGATCCCACGAGGACTTAATATCTAATCTATTAATTTTATGAGGTCAAATGATTACTAGTATCTAACATGTTGTTTGATTGATTTGAAATGGTGACGATTCTAAATTTAAAAATAAGTAAATAAAATTGTTCGAAAATAGGTTTTAAGAAAATTCAATATTAAAAACTATCTAGGGTTGTGATTTCTTCCAATATCATTTTAAAGATGAAGTGGTTATCTTAAAGTTGGGTAATAAATAAGTTTACTAACTTGGAATACTAAATTATGCAAAAGCCTTTGTCGATGGTCAGACGCAAATACCCAGTTTAACCCAATTGAACCATATGTCTATGTCAACCAAATTATCTGGATTCATTAAGTTTAAGTTCCAATTATGGCTACCACCGCCCGACATGTATATGTCTATTCTGTAAGGAAATCTATTAAAGGATTATCTATCCTCAAGGAAGATCGTGGACTATTGAGTCTAAGGTCTTAAACTTAAAATCTCTATGTCTAGTTCATTTTAAGTTTCCTAGTTCAATTTTATTAATGGCCATTTAATGAAAAAAGCATTAAGATTAAGACCTAATAAATAAATCTTTATATTACCCAAGCTATAATCTAACCCATTATAAACCGGTGATATTGGATTTCATCACAACCCCAGATAACTGGCTTAGTTACGACACATATTTACGGGTAGTAAAAAAACTTAAATAAAATAAAAGACATAAAGTAAAATACTGAAAATTAAATTGCTGAAAAGTAAATGACGGGAAGTAAATGCTGAAAAGTAAATTGCTGAAAAGTAAATTGCTGAAAAGTAAATTACTGAAAAGTAAAAACTGAAAATTAAAGAAAGAAAAGTACTGTGCGTAAAAGTAAATTGCGGAAAGTAAAAACTAAAAAGTAAAGAAAAGAAAGTGCGAAACTGGAAATTAATTACTGAAAGCTGTAAATAAACAAACAAGATACAATCTTCTTAGTATTCTTAAGGAATTCCTTAGAAGAAAGTATGAATTTTACAAATGAAATGGCTTGGTATTTATAGGCAAAATTTTGCCTCCATCAAATCATCCACCAAATCAATTATTAATTGCTCCACTAATTGCTCCACCAAATCCATTATTAATTGCTCCACTAATCTCTTATTATGTTTGGTGATGATTTGATAATTTTTATTATTTATTTATTAATTTATTTTTTGCTTTGAAAATGATTGAAAGTGACTTTAATAATTACACACAACACACTTCTGCATGGTTCATCAATTTCGGGCATGAAATCTTCAGAATTAGAAATTATTGTGTTCTTCAAAGTTGTAGATATTTGAGTCTTCTTTAATCTGGAACTTGAATCAGCTCAATCCGATATCGGAGTAAACAGTTATGCCCAAATTATGACAGATGCACAAAATTGGAATTTCCAAAACTGCACTTCGTTAAAACGCCATTTCAAGTTTCCAATCTCCAAAATTAATATGTCAAGTCCAATTTTTACCCTTATTTGAATCATATTTCGTCTTAAATGATTTCATTAAGTCCCAATATTATTTTATCTGCAAAATAAACTAAAACATATCAAAACGTTCATCAAACCCGAGAAACTAAACAAAATATTAGGTTAAAGGGGCGGTAAATATTGATATATTTTCCCCTCATCACACCCCAAAACCTAACATTTTGCTAGTCCTCGAGCAAAACAATAAAATAAAATACAAGAAACAATTAAAATTAAACTAAGACACTTTCGTATGGATCACGGTTGCATTTAGTGTATGCAACAAGCCTTTAAACCCCTAGGTGTCCCTAGTGGACGAGTTATAGTCTCGTGAGGGCTTACAGCAACGATACCCACAAACGTTTTACAAAAGTAAAAAGATAATAAAACTAATGCACACAAAAGCAAAAAAGACAAGAGAAAATAGAATAAAGAAGTTAGTAACTAATCAGGTGAAACTTCTACTCCAAGTTACTAGTTGTTTTGTTTATTTCTAAATTACCGAATAAGTAAATTTTCCGATTATATTTACCATTCTCCATATACACAGCCAACAAAGTATTAATCAATCTCATTTTTGCCCACAACAGTCACAATGTAGTTGATAAGAGAGTAATATTTTTGTCCTAAAGTTCTATCAGATTTCACACCTTTTTTATGGCAATGGAATAATTTTTCTGATTTTTTTCTTTGATTTTTCTCTATTTTTTATTTATATACAATATCTTTCATCTATGTAACGAGTGTTAGGTCGGTGGCTCCCAAACCAGTTGGCTTTAGGGCATCAGGTGTTAAGACACCCATACGGACTTAATTACTCAGACTTCAGAGATATATATATATATATATATTTTTGCAGCATCTTTGATCCATGTAGCGAGCTTTGGGCCAGTGACTCCCAAACCAGTTGGTTTTATGGCACTAGGTGTTAAAACACCCTTACAGACTTAATAACTCGGATCTTAGATTTTTTTTTTTTTACTCCATTACTTTTTGAGATGCTTCCTCCAATTTAACTAGAGCACTGAATATTACAAACTTTTCAATTACAGTTCATGTCCGTATGTTTCTATGTATGTTGATAATATCTGCTAACTGAACATATGAAGATCCATTTTAGTTCGTTTTATGGAGAATTTACAAATTAAATAATTTAAAAGGAAATAAACAAAATTAACTGATTTCGAAAATAGGCTTGAGATACGTCTCAGGAGTGGAAACTCCTTACTCAGCCATCTCTTACCAATTCACCCTTTTAGTCAAAATAAAAACACAAAAACACAAAATATTTTTGTAATTTTTGAAAAAAATTCAATTTTTTTTGTATTTTTCGAAAAATTTTGGACTAAAAACACACACAAACTAAAAAAGAGGTACTGATCAACTAATTCCCTCCCCCAAACCTAAATGAGACATTTTCCCCAATGTCTTAAACAGTGAAGAGTTTAGAAGATAATACCTGGTTTGCTGAAATTCTACAAGAAATTAAAGGTTAAGATCCAGATTAATCACACGCCTCTTACCACGATCGTCCTCAGACCAATTTATCTTTGAAAGGATATGGTCAACTCGTGGTTCATAGGCTATGAATGGGTCTATTAGATCCGGAGCAGTTCTGGCAGTAAAGAGGAGTTCTTTCAAAGGTTTCGACACGAACCCATTTCTCCGAGCATCATCAAGAAACACACAAAGAAAATCATAAAATCCATCAACGTTGAGCAGTCCAATTGGTTTCTGGTGTATGTTCAGGTTCGCCCAAGATAGTACTATAAAAAATTCCTCCAATGTGCCCAAGCCATCTGGCAAAGCAATAAAAGCATCAGCACGGTTAATCATTTCCACTAGTCATTCAGACATACCTGGCACGATCAGTTCCTCTCCGTTTGATGGTTCAATGAGATTTGCTTCTGCCAAGGGTTTTGGAATGATTCCCAAAACGTGAGTGCCTCCTTCCTGTACGGCCTTTGAAACGATCCCCATTAGTCCAAGATTTCTTCCGTCATATATTAAGTGCATATTCCTTGCAGCATAGACTCGACCCAATTCCTGTGCTGCTTCTACGTATTGTGGTTTAATACCAACACCACTACCGCAAAACACACAGATGTTCTCAATTCGTCTTCTTGAAGTGGCTTCCATTTTTTTATGTATTTCTTTCTCAACTCTGGATGCCTTCAAAAGTGTAATGACGGGCTGAATTTATAGTACCTGAAAAGGGTGAGTAAAATTAGCACAAGTATCTTCCAGAGGACGATTAGTAGCGAAATAATATCGTGATAGTCAAAAAGGTCTGGATCCTGTCGGAGAAAATAAAAGAAAACAACAAAACAATTACAATTATTAGGAAAAGACAAAGAGATATAATATTCACAAGAAAAGTAACAGCTTGATTGACGTCTATGCGTCGGGACAAGCTTCCCATCCAATTTTCTTATAAATTGGCAAACAGGTCTTTTTGAGTCAGATTTCCGGGACTTAACAGTTGTCTTTCTTTTTGAAATTGTGTATGTAATTTGCGAAAGGCTATGTGAACATATCCACTGGGATGCGTCTCAAGAGTCGAAGATATATCATCTAAAGACTCCTTACTCAAGCCATCCATAATGAATTTAATTTTGTCTTCGCGATTATCAGACACCATTCTAAAGAACGACAACGAGTATTGCAATTCCAGCATGCACATTTATAACAAACACCCATTTGCTTAGCTCTACGTTTCTTTGCATAGGTGCTTCTTCCAAAACCAGGTAGATGTGAATAAAAGAGTCAGAAGACTCACCTGCCAATCAGACCCGTGATTCAATAATCCAACGAATGTCAGTAGGAATACCTTTGATCATCAATAATCTCATCCGTTCCAAGCGAGCTTTGTATACTTTCATCAGAGATTTTTGAGGGAGAGAAGGAAATTGCTTGTGAAGATTTGCGAGAGCTTCTTCCTGTTAGTGTTCCTAGAACATGCCAAGGATCTAATAAGCAAGAAAAGGTGTTCATAATTCAAAATAAGTTGCGGAATATACTTACAATGAACGGATTTGAGCTTTAAAATTTTGAGAAGAGATCTCCAAGATCCAAGATTTAAGTGATGATTCCAACTCTTGAAGTAGTTTCCCTATCACCTTAGTTGATTTCTCCAAGTGCTAGCTTTGTTGATTTTGCCAAAAAATCAAAGAGAATGTGGAAGGCCATTCACGCCCAAGCTTGAGAGTATTAGGGTTTTTCTTTTTGTTTCATATGTGTTAGAAGTGTGATGCATACACAAGTGAAGAGAGAGAGAAGAGTTTTAGGTAAAACCAATTTACCCTTTTACCTAAACAAGGTAGTTGGGTAAATGGTTTCACCAAAACCATTCCAATGTAGTTGGATGGTGGGTGGCTTGGCATAAATGTCAACTACCCTCCCAACTACCACATGTGAAGTGGGCCCCACATTTGAATTCAAAATTCAAATGTCTCTACGAACATTTGCCGCGGCTCGGTTCCGTTTAATCCGATTAAACGAACTTTCGTCGCTAAATAATTAAATCTAATTTAATTAAATAACGATGCCTCGCAAATATATTACGAATGTCGTTTATGAATTAATTCTAAATTAATTTGTTCGTTCGTATTAAAGTCTGACTTTAATTCCGCAATGAAATCCAATTCATATTAATATATCCAATATATTAATTTTAGCCCATACGAATAAATTAAATAGAAAAATCAAATTTAACTATTAAATTTATTTTACCGATTAATTCCAAATTAATCCCGTTCTCTCTCTTCCGATCACATTTAATCCCAGATTAAATAATACCTCAATTAATCCCAGATTAATTTTCTCTCTCTTAATTAATCTCAGATTAATTATCTCTCTTAATTAATCCCAGATTAATTCTAATTAAATCAACTGTCATCGGTGAATCTTTGGGAAGCGACCCAAGAGATCCCTGGATATGTTGGCAGTAAATACGGTCATCGGATTATTCGAATACGTGCGTACCTCGTACCACGTGCTTACCGATTTACAAGACATGGTTGGCTTCTAGCAAAGCACCGTGCCTGCCCAATTCTCCAGAAATATTCTTACTGGAATATATAATCTATGTCAGGCGTAGTATACGTAGTATTGCGTATTGCGATCCAGTATCAAATGTCACGTGCTAGGCCTGGGGCTGGAACTGTGTCTGCTCCGTACGAAGCACATGTCGGATGTCTGGTAACTAGTCTCCATTATCGGATATACATGACCTAGTCATAACATCCCGATGACTGCAGTACTTAAGAGCACTAGTACCGTATCCTACGTGACATCATCTCCACTATGACTGGAGTGATACTTCCGTCTTGACATCACACCCAATACACTACGATTCTCAATATACCCAGCAGAGGCGTACACAGAACCGGTTAAAGCCCTGGACGACCAAAACTAAAGCATATCGATTTTCGCAAGCATTAGCGGTGCAAGTCTCATGTTAAAACTAAATACACCTACCTTGATATCGGACTTCCATAGACACATAGTCATACCACCAATGGAATTCGAGGGGTCTATCCAGAGCGAAGCTATTTTCCGTACCATCAGTAAAATACAACCTTCTATTACACTTGCATGAGTATCCTATACCCAAATATATGAGAACTATGCCGTTATGATCTCACATAACACGCACAAGTGTAATACTAGTCTATTCCGCATTATCGATGTCCAGTCTCGATAATACTACGACTAGGGATATTTAATGATTAATCCTCGTGGACTGATACTGTCTCATATCATCTCAATCCAGGAACTAATCATAAGGACCTCCTATCATTTATACATCTAGGTGATATAATCACAAATGATAAGAGTGCAATCTCGTTGTCACATAGTTAATTTGTACAACAACACCATGATCTGTACAAATGGTGACGCTATAGGTCATAATTGTCCAACAATCTCCCACTTGGCCTATAGCCAATCACTCGAGTGTCTTACACCCGAACTATGTACGGTTCGCTCAAACTGCTGAGGAAAGGCTTTCGTCAGCGGATTTGTATGATTATCGTCTGATGCAATTTATTCGATCATCACATCGCCATGATGTATGATCCGAACGAATCAGATGAATAGTCGAAGTATATATCTGGATCGTTGATGAGACCATTAATTCTTTAGTCTGCGCTGTAGCCTAGCTCAGCTGCTAACAGAACTATATCTAATCTAATCAGATTTGTTAATGACCCAGATGGCTTCTATTGCTGCCTCAACTGCAGCAATAACCCGCATTTGTTGTTTATTCGGTAACAGTATCTAGCTTACTGTTATGTTATTCAAACTGTATAGTACCGTTATTTTTATCGGTTAGGAAACTTGCATCAGTGATCCCAGTCACTTCAAGTTCTCTTTCTCCATATTTTAAGACACCATGCTTAGTTCTCTAAGATACTAAGTATATTCTTAACATCAATCCAGTGACCATCACTAGGATTGGCTTGTTTGTGACTCCATATGCTCAAAACGTATGACCACCAGGTCACGTACATTTTCCAATGTACTAGTTCTCGAGAGTCTTAACAACTTTAAATCTATCCCAATAGATCTTTATTCCTAGAATAACGGTTGTTTCTCCAAGAATTCTATGGAGAATTTTCATGAAAGCCAAGCTTTCACTGATTGTAATATGGGAATATCATTTCCAAGAAATGATATATTATCATTATCTATGGACATTTTTGTCAGTGCGCTCCCACTAACCTCCTTATATACACAAGAATCATTTGTTTTGAATTAAATCATAAACCATTATGATTACATCAAAACGATAATTCCAAGAACTTATGCTTGCTTCAATCCAGACATGGATCGAATAACCTGCAAACCTTGTTTGCTAGTTTTGATACGACAAAACCGTCAGGATGTTGTAAACATCCTCAAAAGGTTTCCGTTTAAGGAAAGCGATTTTGACGTTCAGCTGCAATATTTCATGAATGAAACATGCAGCATCAGCAAGCATTATCCAAATGGATTTATCCATGGCAACAGGTAAAAGGTTTCATTGTAATCAACACAATGTTGATAACGATACCTTTTCGTTACAAGCCTAGCTTAGTACGTTGGTTTGTTGCCATCCATGTATGTCTTCCTTGAAGACTTATATAGTACCAATAGGCACAATGCCTTACGGTACAACAACTAGTGTCCAAACATAGTTGTTATACATGGAATCCATTTCGGACTCATGACACTTTGCCATAATAAGGAGTCGATACCTTGTATCATTTCCTCACAAGTAGTCAGATCGTATTCCTCAATAAGATTGACATTTTATGAGGTGAGATCAGAAACCCATACCCCAAGTTGTTTTGACTCTCTCTGACCTACCGGCGGTTCTTGTGTATTCGAAGATTACTGGTACAGTTTCATCCTTGATGAACTGTTTGTATTCCATTAAGGACTTTGGTGCTTTGAACAGTATAACTCCGATTTTCATCGAGTTTTTACTATCCTCTCACTTGCCACTGCATATCTGTATTCCTCTTAGGAAAACCGCATGGTGAGAAACAATTACATTGTTCTCAAGTGAGTTGTATAAGTACTATACTTTGGTTTCCCTAGGATTACCTACAATTGGCAACTTATCCAATTTGGGTTCTTGTTTGGTATCATCCAAACATATGCTTAGCATTCCCAAATCAACAGGAATGAGAAAACCCGGTTTCTTTCCTGTTCATATCTAATATGAAGTCTGTCAAACAGATTTTCATGGAACCTTATTCAAAATAAGTATTGCACGTTAATACTTATCCCTTTTGAAGGAAAATGATAGCTTAGAGCGACTCATGATTAACCTTATCATGTCCAACAAAATTCGGTTTCTTTGTTCGGACACACCGTTAAATTGACGTGTTCCGGGAGGAGTCCTCATTGAAAGAATACTATACTCTTTCAAGTATATGAGAAGCTTATTGCTTAAGTATTTTTCATCATGGTCAAACCGTGATATTTTAATACGTTAGCCGATCTGTTCATCAATTTCGCGTCGAAACTCTAAAAGTTCCTGATTTTGTTCTTCAAAAGAAACACAACCATTAA